>WBNM01008486.1:22302-72972 GCA_013399055.1 Ramphastos sulfuratus | reverse complement strand
TATATATATATATAAAAAAAGCAAAAGCTTTTGCTTCTCTGCATTTTTCATTGCAACTACACTCCAAAGCCACATGCTCCTTACTGCTGTAAATAACACTGCTTCAAATGTCAGATCTCATTTACTCTGTCCCTTGGAAATAGAACAAAGCAAGTCAGTTTTTAAGCCAAATAATGACAACAAACAGCAGCAGTAGTTTGAAAATAGCCCAGATCAGGAACTAAACAAAGAGGACATTCTATCTGCAGTTAACTATTATCCATTATTTTTTCTACTAGCTTTTGTTCATCATGCAAGCACTTTCATTGGCACTATCAGTGCCACAACCTTGAAGGACAAAACATTTGTGCATCCTAATTTTCCACTGTAGCAATGACAAGACATGACTGTCTTCAAACATATATGGTAAAAACAAACATTAGCTCTCAATTTGGATATCACATTCTGTTTGTATACACCAGCGTGGCATGACATAGGCCTATATAAAGGAGTTTGGGCTAGAAGCAGCCTGGTGCTGTTCAGNAAACCAGGACATGTACAAGCCTAATTTGTCCTGTTTAGGCCTACCACGACATCAGGATGTGTCCAGCCAGGTGAGCATATCCACCTAAAGGAGCTATGCTATTTTCAGCAACTCAGTGTTGCACCCTGATGGTAAGCTCAGAAGACCGTATTTAGAAGGTAGAGGTTTTACACATGTAAATGCTTATATGGATGTCTTTCAGAAGTCTGTTTGGATTCCTGATTTTGAAAATCTTGCCCTTTTGCACCAAAAATCCAATACCAGTCAAACTATCCTATCTAAATACGCTAAATCAGATTTACTCCAGTAAATATGAAAGACATCATGCAGCATAATGTTCTCAGACAGATCATGTCCTATATACAAGGAATAATCCTACTTTTAGAAACATGACGAAGCTGTAATAAAGTAAGAGTGAAATATTGTCAACATTCTTCTACATGGAGCTTCTTCACACTTTTGTTAACTATATCTCAGTCTTCTCTGATTATTCAAAGCTTTCCAGCAATTAAAACATCAGTCCTTGAATGGAAAATTTCATGAAGACAACATTAATGGTGATGTCTTCTTATTGACCTCTTGCCCCCAGCAGCATGCATGGGTTTTTTTCACATGGCGTGTACTTATTTTTTTTACAATGTCTAAACAAGGCAGCAGAGTTGATGAACTTGTTCCTGTTAATTGACAAATCCTCACTTTCTGGGCCATATAAATCTTCTCAATAAAATATCACAGCTGGTCCTCTCAGTAGAATCTCACAGCATGTATTTGGCACCAAGGCAATCACAAATTCCTCAGGATTCACGCTGGTAACACTTTCCTTTTTTTTTCTTTTTTTTTTTTTTTTTTTCCCTGAATCTGTGGAATAACAACCTTGAATTCATTCTCGTGTTTTGGTGTTTGTCACATGTGTGGGGCTGCCAGTTTTTGAACGACCTAGCTTGAGAAATTGTGCAAGAAAAGTCCCTCTTCTTCCTCCTGTTCTTGACTAGATGCTGCCTGGACTCCAGGCACTGCATACCAAGATATCACTAGGAACACTACAAGAAATACAGTTCTGGTCTGTTTGCAATTTCTTTGTTAAATGGCAGTACCTCTAATCTCATTGTACTAATTTTTCCCATGTATGGTTTTGGTTTTTGGTTTTTTTTTCTGCAAAAATTCTGTTTCCTGTAGCGCAGAGTCCCCTGGCTGCCTGGGATAAAGTGCTGCATTTCTTAGGTTCATTTCAGCCTAATTCCTCCATCCTTCACATTTTTGCCACCAGGACATTGGGTGCAAATTTTATGTGTCTCTTAGCAGGTCTAGTAATCTCACTGGTAATATCTTGCTTGCTGCAGCTCTGGAGGCATGCCTGCTATGTCAGGTAATGCCATAGCTCTGACTTTATGATTAATGCAAACCTGAGCCTATGAAAAGTGATGCCTTGTTTCACCCATGCTGCCAAGCCCCATGAGATGAAATGGGAGAACAGAAAGTATAGTCAGCACAGGCTCTGCTGTACAGGGTGGTCTTTGCCCTAGGGAGCTTCCAACTGCTGCTGCTGCAAAAAGAATTCTGAATATGGAGCAAGACCTCACCATCATCCACAGGAAAAAAAATACCCTCCAGACCCTACTTAAGGCAATATGAAAAATGGAAAAAAAAACCAAATCAAAGAGTTTGATGCTGATTTTAGCATTCCTCTGGCTCAGATGCCTTACCATGCCACAGAACCAATGCCTTCTGCCCTACAGAAGCTTACATTAGCATCACTACATTCCCCCCACTGCAAAGTAATCTGACCCTTCACGAGAGGCTGCCCCTGGCTTTCAGTGTGGGCGTGTTGTCACCTACACCTAGCCTTTCTTGATTCTGACTTCAGCAGCCTCTGGGTCCTGGTGTGTTTAAAACAGTACCAGATACTTGCCAAGACTTTGTTCGACTGCAGAAAGCTAATCTCACCTTGCTCATTGCCAATCTGTCAAATGAATAAATGGCACCAGAAGTACCTCATGAGTTTTTCTAATTTCATTTTTAGTGCTCAAGCTTATCCCCTTGAACTTTTGAATTAGAAAGCAGTTGTGGAGCTCTGCAGAACTGTACCCATTATGGACCCATTAGTTGTCTCCTTCCAGGTACTTTCTGGTGCTATTGTCTATCTAGAAACAACACCCCACACCAAGACCTGTTTTAAAATAACAGATATTCTGAAGCTTCCTACAAGGTCTATCAAGTTGCTCCAGCGAACTGACTGTGCTTCTGCTGCTGGAGAAGTCTGCAAATGAGAAAGTGGGTCTGAAGAACCCACCACCCCCATTTATTGTTCTTTCATTTGAGGCAGTGAAGGAGAAGCAGTGCATGTGTGCACTTCTCTTTGACTCTGCAGAGCCCCTCTTCCCACAAATGGTCTTGGTTAAGGATTTTTTTTGTAGCTGTCTTCCAAGACCTAACAAATTAGATAGACTACAGTCTTTTCTCTGATAAGATGAGAACATAGGTCACCTGTATTAGATATATTTGCTCCTAGAGTTTGCAAACATATTCCTGAAAAGCATTGCTTTGTTTTATTTTATTTTATTTTATTTTATTTTATGTTATGTTATTTGTTTATTTTATTCTATGTTTGATTTTATCATAGTAGGTGTGCTGGTTTGAGGCTAATTGGAATATTTTACTGAGAGAAATTAAATCCTTAGCTGTGAGAAGAAAGCAAAACAACAACAGTAACCTGTATCACTCATTCTNCTCTTTAAACCCACGACAAGGGGGAAGGGGAAGGAGGTTTGAGTCAGGATCCTCCTGGCAATCTGATTGTTTTGGAAGGGATTTTGTGTTTCTGTATTACTTTTAACTTGTATGTAACTGTAAATATTTGTGTATATAGTGTATATATATGTTTGTAAATTGTGCTAAGCTGTAAATATAGCTTCATTCCTTAACTTCCAGCCAGCTGAGTCTAGTCTGGGTGAATTCATTGTGTGTGTGGGGGGGGTGGGTAATTCTCAAACCATCACAGGAGGATTTTTTTATCACCCATATTGATAGGCAGATCTAATGTTGGTTTGGTTGCTTGGACACCAGGTTGAGGGATGTGATTCACCTCCTCTACTCTGCTCTTGTGAGACCCTACCTGGAGTGTTGCATCCAACTCCAGTGCCCCCAGCATAAGAAGGACATCAAATTGCTGAAACAGGTCCAGAGGAGGGCCACAAAGGGTTGGAGCAGCTCCCCTATGGGGACAGGCTATGACATTTGGGGTTTTCAGCCTGAAGTAAAAAAATAAAAGGCTATGGGTAGATTTTATAACAACTTTCTAGTACATAAGGGGGGCCTACAAGAAAGCCAGGAAGGGACTTTTCACAAGTGATAGGATCAGAGGAAATATATCGAGGTTTGAGGAGGGCAGATTTAGAGTGGATATTAGAAAGAAATTCTTTGGATTGAGGGTGGTGAGAGATTGGAACAGGTTGCCTAGAGAGCTTGCAGATGCCGTCTTCCTGGAAGTGGTCAGATTGGATGAGGCCTTGAGCAACCTGGTCTAGTGGAAGGGGTCCCTGCCCATGGCAGAGGGATTGGAACTAGATGATCTCTAAAGTCCCTTCCAATCCAATTCTGTGATTCTATGACAGATTGACTTTCACTGAGTCATGGATAAAGACTGTCTGGGGGTAGTCTCAGTACACTAGTTAATGAAAGGGAACACACAGATTTGAACTACTAGAACTAACCAGTTAGGCAAACAACAAATCATTATCTGTACTCCATGTTCTAACGAATGGTGTTTGCACTGCAGGATGACAGACAACAGTAGCATGATTTTTCCTGTAAAAACTGGGTTGGGTTTTTTTTGCTACTGAGAGTAAAAAGCTCTGGTATACCTGCCCAGGGATTTCTTCCAGTCTGATCTCTTACGCGATCAACACCAATGTGTCCATATGATGGTACTGCAGCTGGAAAAAGTTGAATGGACAAAGCTTGTGAGTTTTGCATGGCAACGTGCCATTCTAAATTGGTCCTGCACTAAATACAGAGGGACTGTTTGCTGTTAGCGAAACATTCTGTCACTGAAAACAGATTTAAGATTCCCATATATTTCTGTATCCCAGGCTCACTTTCTCTCATGTTCTCATTTTTTCTGTTTGGAAAATGCTCACTCTTCTTTATTCATTCTAAGATCAACCTTCTTCTACAGCCTTCTTCAAACAACCAAAAACCAATCCAAAGTTTGGCTGAAAATCCAGATGGAAGATTACAGAATCTACATATCTTAAATGAGATGGATGAGTAATGCAGCTTACTTGTCTAAATCACTCAGAAATCCAAATTACATGCCACATGTTACTCCTTAAGCTAGTCAAGACCTTTTCTCTTTTATTTTTTTTAATTAATTCAGGATAAATGCCTTTAACAAATGCAGAGCTGAGATGAAAGAACACTGCTGTAAACAGTGTTTTGATTTCATCTGACCCCTGCATTATGAGATCAGATTTTAAGATACATTAGCTGGCAATGTAATGGTCCTTAATTTTTTTCCTTTGAGTGGTGCTGGCTTTAGGAGATTTCAAAAGACTGTCAGTTCATTCAGTCTGCAGGAAGTAGCTGGTCACTCTGGTATGCTCTCAGTTACTACTTACAGATGAAAAATGAGAGCTGTACAGGTGTCACAGGTGTCTGAGGGAACATCTTTGCAACACAGCTGTAGAGTGGGCACCTCCAGACATAGATATAGATCTATATATAGATGAACACATCTATATGTTTCGGCTGACACTTTGCTGAACCAAAATCGCAACACTGAATATCTTAAGATGAGATTAAATCCAGACTTAAACAAGGCAAGCTTAGCCAGCTCTAATAAATAACATACTCATTACAGAGATAGAGTGTCTCTTGTTTAGAAGTCCATGCATAGCTGGGTGGATTAGTTGCATATTAGGAGAAGTAAGCCTTCTGACTTCCAATAGCTATCTTCATGCAAACACACACGTATGCCTGCATCCATCACCACAAGTGAAATGGATGTGATCTGTGCTTGAGAAGAGAGTGGAATTTTTTAACCAAAATGGATGTTATCTTTATAAACATTGTCCTTTCCTTCAAGAATTTTAAAAATTGAACAGATGGCAAAAGTCTGATGACATTTCAGATATTTTATCTGGAGCACAATACAAGTGACGCGCTACCATGATGCACCTTCGCCCTTCTCTCCATTAGCCTGTTCCCAGTCTTACTCATGTCCAGATATTCCACTGCTAGCCAAAGAAAATATAAGGTTTGTTTTAACATAGACCAAATTCTGAGCCAAGAGAATCAAATTTTAGTGAGAAAGGACATGCAAGTGCCCTTTTTATTACAAGTCACTTTTGGGTGTAGGCCAAGCTAAAAAAGCATGGCAGCTAGCTAAGTTACAGAGGTGTTGAGCTCTGACCTCAGGCACACCTGGCAACAGAATATTGAGCTAGAAAAATATATTCAGGAAATTCAAAGGGCATCTGTACTGAAAGTAAGGCAGTATCTCACATTTGTATTACCTTGGAAAACATAATCCAATGGTGCTTCCCAAAGAGCAAAGAAGGAATGTTTGCCTGCTTTGCATGCCATTCTCATGAAGAAATCAATTTTTCATTTTTAAATATTGCACCTATTTACAATTACTAAGACTATGTACTACAATTTGCCAACACAAACAGCCAATCCTATAAACTTCAGCAACATCAGTTTAACATCTGTGGGGAGTTAAATCAATAAATATGCTCTCTCTCCTCTGTTGCTGAGTAATTTCACCACCAAATGACCTTATTTAATTCTGTGAAAGTGGTCAACCATACTGTGTCACTCAAGAGAAAAAGAAATTTGGAACCTGAAAGCATGGAGAGTGGAGAACAACATAATACAATTATTTCCCTGGAGTTCTATCAGTGGGTTTGCAGATAACCATAGAGGTAAGAAGTACTGTCTCTTGGGTTCTAATCTCAGAGGTACTGAACATTTAGACATTTAGACTCCACAGCAGGAGGAAACTTGGCACCAGCAGTGCCCCAAAAGTGGTTCAGAGCTGCAGTCTCAACATATGGGACTGCCAGATTTCCCAACTGTGCAGAAAAAACACGAGTGTTCTCTTCTGTGCCAGAGTCAGGGTACTTGCTCTGACAATAACCTCTAAGGAGTTGACTAAATCTCTAGAACGAAGACAAAACCTTGGAGAAAAAACTCTTGTTTCCTCCTGCTTGCTGAGTCCTGACTTGAGTCACCTTGTTGACCTCTGGTTGAATACAACTAAAAGACAACAGAAGTTCATGAGATGGGTGGATCTGTCTTTAGCTGAAGGCATTTTATAGCAATTCAGTTTGAACACAATGAAAGAGGTCTTCCTGCATCAAAATGTTTGAGTTTTCTTTTTAAGTCTGTTATCAGATATTAGGCTTTTAGTTGAGCCAGAGAGATGGGCAGCTTTATTCTGTCTTTCTTAGGAAGAGCAGCATGAAAAGTCATTTTCAACAAAACATTTTATTGGTTTTTAGACCAATATTTTGACTCTTCTCCTGTTCTGTGCTGGGCTGCTGTAACTTGCATTCTCCTCCCAGTAATCTCAATGGAGCAATGAGACATGCAAGGACATGGAACAGTTGCTCTATATAGATTCCCTGCCCCCTGAAACAACTCATCTACTCTGTCCCTACCATTAGATTTAATTCCTCTATAGTAAAAGAACTTAATCAAAGATCAGTTTACTAAACGCCTTTTCTTCAGCTGAGAGACAGTTTGTTGTTTTTTAAAGGCAGCAGAGAACATATTAAAATTTTGTTTAAATATATTTTAATATAAAATATACTAAGGAGAAAGAGAAGGTAGTTCTTTACAGTGAGGGTGGTGAGGCACTGGAACAGGTTGCCCAGGGAGGTTGTGGCTGCTCCCTCTCTGGAGGTGTTCAAGGCCAGGTTGGACGTGGCCTTGAGTAACCTGTACTAGTGGGAGGTGTCCCTGCCTATGGCAGGGGGTTGGAACTAGATGATCCTTGAGGTCTCCTTCCAACCTTACCATTCTATGATTCTATGATTCTCTAAAATCTGCTCCTGTTTCACACAGCCTGTTCCAGCCAAATGCACCAAGTTGGGCTTGGGACACAGGTGTATCAGTGCAGTGTGCTGTTGCTCCAATTGTTCTGTGCTGGGTTTTACTGAAGGTGCCAGTTGTCAGTGATAAGAGTGGGTTTCTGGTCAGAAAGAAAATTCTGCAAGAATACACCTTGTTAGGGTATCTATCAGCTCCCCATGGATTCACCTTATCTAGCCAACTGTCAGAAATAAACACAGTATCCAGCTCTGTGGAGCTGATATAATTGTCAAAGAGACTGGTACTTCTCAGTTTTCTTGATATATCCATTCCCAGACGCTGATTCTAGGAATGCTATGCTAAATCTCTTCTTCAGACACTTGGGTGAGCAGATTTTGTTACGGTTAGAGTATTAGATGGAAGAACTGAGGCTCTCTGGGACCACAACACTGATCTTGGAAGGGGTTTGAAGCCTGTGTGTTCTTCTAGGCCCATCACATCTCTGAAGGGAAATGATCCCAGCATCACTGGCACTATCCGGCTGGCTGAGGCTGATACTAAGAATAATGATGTGATTATGTGGGGAAAATTGCTTTATAGGAGTACCTACAGGCGGGAACCAAAAGCAGCATAGGTGCTGTGTAGATATTGTGCATGTGATAAGATGTATTTTCTGCCCTCAGTATGTAATATAAGCAAAGAAGACAGATGAAGGGTGTATACACGGAGGAGGAATCAGAAATATTAACTCTCTTTTGCAGACGAGGAACCCTACAGCCTTGGGGTCTGAATGCTTGTAACTAAACATCAAGGTCGGATTCCCATAAAAGCAATTGTTTACCGTTGTTTTTGGTTTGCAATAACATCTTTTAATACATTCAGAAAGAGAAAGGAATGGTGTTGCATCTGAATGAAAATCCTTAGGTGTTATGGAAATGTGTTAAAACATATCACTTCTGAGTGTTTGTCAAGTACAATACGCAAGTGGCTAATGCTGCAGTCAAATACATTTCTCCAAAGAATCAGCTGCTTTCTTATTGCATTTATCAAATATATCTCCATGAAATGATATTTTCTAAGACATGAATCAACACAACATATGTTATAATGCTCCAGCTTTGTTTTCATAATGAAAAGAAGCTGCTTTAATAGCTTCTGTTGCAGTGCTAGGAACATATCCTGCCACGGCTTCACAGTGAAAAACTCCAATTTCAAGTCAAAGAACCTGGATCCAGGTTTAAAGGAATGGTCACACTAGATATGATCATATCAGTTATCTGTTCTTTCTTCTCTTTAATTATTTAGAAGAGTTAATGCAAAACTACAGTAAAAAAGCCACTCAAACTCAGCATAATTTATGGATGCAGAAATTCTTCTCTAAGACAGCAAGTAATTTTGACTACAAAGTAGTCCTAGTGAAGTAATATTTTTTCCCCCCATTTACTGTTCTGTCTTCCCAATGCTGCAGTTTTATTCTAAAATGTACATTGTAGATTATCTTCCTTTGAGAGAAAAGTAAAATGAAAACTTGTTCTACTGGGACTTGGTAAACTGCTTTTAATCTAATTTATATCATGGGGCACCAATTACTGGGGAATTCAAAATGCTACTAAATGTCAGTTCCACTCTTGTCCTAGCAATGACAAAAACAATTTGTAAGTCATTCTAATTGCATGAATGTCACACTGAAAAAAAATCCTTATTGTTCCTTCAACATTCCCCTGATGACTGCAAGTGTATGGTTTTTTGAGGTTCTTCCATCATTACCACTGCCCTGCAGTGGAAGAAAGTAGCAGATGTTTGGATTCTGGAACCTTTCTCCAGGGGCAACAAAATAATAATAAAAAGATAATTACAGGACGTTTGAATATGTTTTTCTCCTTTTGGCCCTGCTAAGATGCAAGGAGGTACAGAAGAAGCAGCAGTTAGTATCAGAAGAGTGCACTGGGTTTTTGTTTACTCCAAATATTCTAATTGTGGTTAATATTTCATACTTCCATGCAGTGTGATAGACATGAAGATGTGCAATGAGTGAAGATTTGATACCTGTTCCAGAGAGCTTTGATCTAAAGCAGACCCAAAAGAATGTCACATTAAAAGGAGAAAGAGGAAAGATGTCTGAGGACAACAGGCAGGGCCTTTAGTGCATTAAACTATGAATTACATCAGTCTCTGCTTCCTTAATTTGGTTCTGCAATTCTTATAAGCAGAACTGTAGACAAGTTAAGCAAACAAAAGTAGCTCCAGCATAGGGAATATCCTTTGAAAATCCCTGTTTATTCAGAAGACCAGGATATATGTACCCTTGTAAGTTAGTAAGGGGTGTTGAAATGTCTGGATTGATACATTTTGCTATATAGAGAGAGGGGAAATAGAAAACTTTGACATATAAAAATATGATAAACTAGAAGCATAATTTAAAAGAACTCTGCCAGTACTTCAGCGTCTGGCATTTTCTGCTTCATGAATTGTAATCTTTGATGGGAGGCAGGGACGAGAGCTCATTTAAAGTCAGAGAAACAACAGAGAGAATTTCTGATGAAAATCCAGGTTGGCTTGAAGGTACATTTAGATGTGTGCAGCTCATGCTGGCAAGATCTGAGGACTCTTTGTATTAGCAAGAACTTAGGACCGTGCCTGGTCATCTTCCAGAAATAACCCCTCTGGGGCTGGTAGGGTGTATGGAATAAGCCACTGCCTGGAGACACATGCTGAGTACATACAAACACAATTGGATCGACCCAAACACAGACAACATCTTGTGCCCACCACTTACTAGGGCACCTACTATATGGATGTGTGGCTACACAATCACATGCAGGACCGTGTTGTCTGTCAGGTGCACGTAGTCTCTTTTATAGGGAGAAGACACCTCGCATTTATAGGTTCCTGCCACATCACATTCCTGTGAGAATGAAAGGGAGGTAGATTACTTGTTCTGTGGGTGAGGTTCTGCAAAGCATACACTGCCCACAATAAACACCAGTTTTGCCTATCAGCAAAGATACATTCCTAGCTCCTTTTTCTTGTGCCAGGTTGCACCATCCTCACAGAGCACAGTGCTTCCATCAAGCAGAAAGATGATGACATCTGGTAAAGAGCTCCAAAGATTTTTCTACCATCCTGACCTGGTACTAAGTTGCTTTGAGAGAGCATTCTGCCATGCTGATAAACAGATGACAAGTCCACTGACTAAACTGAGTGCAATCATGGCTGAATTTCATACAAAGATGTGGCACAGAGCTGAAAAGATCAACCTGTTCCTGCTCTACTTCATAACGAAATTCTTTTCATTAAGGTGTTTCTGCTCTTTTGTACAGCCATGCAGATGATGAAAGCAAACCAAACTTAGTAAAAACTCGCACATAATTGTATTTGAGACTACTCCAACAAAAAGCTTAGGTAGCTGATGGACAAAAATACAAAACCAACCAAACAAGCAACAACCAAAAAACCCCAAACAAACACCAAAAAAACCCAAACCTGTGTTACACCTCAGTATTATATTTAGTGCACTAAGCATCCCAGGTTATGATGCAATTTTGACATCACTTTAATTTGTTAATGAAGTAATGTTGCCTCTGAAAACCTGGAACATGAGGCATATTCCTATTTGTAATCTCCATTGCATCAAGCTATATAAGCTCATGTATCAATCCCCTAGTCAAGCTCTACCCTTTAGCATGATTCTCCTACCAGTATAATGCAAAATGACAGAATCAGGAAGCAATATCTATTCTGTGTTTGGCTGCAAGTCTCAGCTCTGTTCTAATACTAGCTTATAACAGTTGTCCCTTAATAAAAAATGAAGTCTTCTGAAAGGGGAAAAAAAATTGTCAGTCTGGTCCTTTTGACCTGTGGAGGAGATGTAAGTTTACTCACACTAACTGGAAAGTAACCATTGTAGCCCTAAAACTTGATCTTTTGAGCTATCATGTTTGTTCAGTAGCAAAGAAAACTGTCTGGGGACACTAAGCAGCAGTTTCATGCCACAAGTGTGTGATTTTTAAATATAAGGAGAGGCTTTCCCCCTCATAGTTATAAATCCGACTATGTCACCTATATGATCCAGTGGGCAGCTGCAGCCAGCAGAGGTCTGGACTGGACTGACAGTAACAGATGAGCCAGTGGCCTCATGCCCTACTAGTCATGCAGCCAGCTCTTCTAGATTGGATTTATCCATCAGGGAGTAGATGTGGGTTCAGTTAGAAGACAGTCATTCTGTTAATGCTCTGTATTGCTAGACAATAACCTCTGGCCTGTCCCTGGAGTAACTCGTTCATACTTTTCGAATCAAAATGTGACCAGCTCCAGGGTACCGGGACCCTCAAATAATGGCAGCATTCCAGCCTCTCATTTCAAATGCCATTACACAGCTGTGACAAGAAGACTTGTGACCTGACCACTCTGATGGCTTCTGTTGAGCCCAATAAGCTTAATTCATAGGATGAAGGTAAAGAAGAGTGCCTGACTGGGAGTGATTTTTACTACATATACTGAAAGGAGCTACCTGGGGAGCACCACTTGTCAGGCAGGTGACTAATCAGACATGTGATACAAGCACACTTAACAAGCACAAACATTGGTGTCTTGAGCAGTAACATGCATCTTTGAGATTTTGGACTTTTTCTGAGCATGGTAAATCTATACAATCAACACCAGAACCCTGGACAAGAATATACACATAAAAATCACAGGTACCTCCTCTATTTCATCCCTTTTCTGATGGAAGTTTTATATTTCAAAAATCATCTATCAGAAGGAAAACATAATTTCTTCTTTCTGAGACTTTTAACACATTCAACACAATAAAACAGGAGAGGAAAGCAAGAGGAAGATGATAGGGGGAAACAAAACAAAACAAACCTATTCCCCTTGCAGTTCTGAGAAGCATTTACCAATCTCATCTCCTGTAGAAGAATTCTGCTCTGTTTCAGGCACTCCTGAATGTACTTAGCATTGCTCTTGAGCACACAAAACATTCCTTCCAATTGCCTTTGCATCCCATCACCCACAGAAAATCTTACACATTTATTATAGAAAATCTTTGAAATTGAATAGACCTTAAGCTGCACACAGGCTCTGAGTGTCCCCACGGCTCCCTGCCACCCCCCCTCCTTCCTTTTACTGAGTTAATCCACAGCTCTGCCAGCTAAGGGGACTTACCAAGGGCTTTTCGATGGGAGAATGCAGTTAGGCGCTCTCACACACTGGAGTAGCTGCTATCCAGTAACGAAGCAGGAGCTGAGAAGTCTCACTCTTTCAATAGCTATTCAGGTAGTGCTGCCAGCTTTCTCTAGCTCTCTGCATACACACACATGGGGCGTCGGGGAAGGGAGCGGGGCGGGGGGAGAGATGGAGCGACGCAATAAACTCTGACTATAATTATGAAAGCTCCTTTCTACAAATTGCAGCAGCAAGAGAGCCCTTTAGCAGCCTTTTTAGCACCATCTCTTCAAAAAGGAGTCCCTTAAAAGAAACACTGCATCCTTCCTACTCTCTTTTTCCTTTATTTTATTTTTTTTTCCCCTGTAAGAAAAATTAAAGCCAGCTCTCTCAGAGATTTAGTCACTGATGTATCATAGAGAGGTTATTGTCATTTGGAGTTTTGATTTTTTTCTTTCTTTTTATGCTGAAAGTTTTATTATGAAATTCAGCCTAGTTTGCAGCCAAAAAGAGACCTGACTCTGCTCTTTATAAGAAACAACCTCCCAGGAAGGCAGTGTAGATCAATAATTTCATGCCTTTAATGACAGTACTTATGAAAGAAAGCATCTATGCTAAGCAATGCACTAGCTAAAAAGGTAGTAGTCTGGTAAATACATATCACTACCTTCTTGTACCTACATGCACCACTAAGGAAAAAACAATCCTATGTATAAATTAATAAGAAGACATATAATGGAACTCCTGAACTTCAAAATATTTAACAGAGTTCAAATATACAGTCCCCCTGTGCCTTGGTTCCACAAGGACTGAGTGTCCTAATACGCAAAGTAAAAATTGTTGTTAAAATTTTGGAGTTCCATTGCATTTGGCAAAGGGATTTGAAGGATTTAAGAAAGCTGAATCTCCAAGACAGATCCTTTTTTTATTAAATAATCCTCTTTCTCTGAAGTTTAAAATTATTTATCCTTTCATTACTTCTGATGTCACCTTCGATAAAAATCAGATAAAATAAATCCTCTCCCTAACTAAAAGAGGAAAGTGTTCTGGAAGATCTCTCTCCATCCATCCCTCTTTCTCACACATAATCACCCATACACCCACTTACACACATACCCAACACAATAGCAAATGTAACAACTTGGGGAGGAAAAATCATCAGTTTCCATTATTTTGCTCCCAGATAGCTCCCCAGCGGCTTTGTTCAGATCTTAGTAACAACCTCAATAACCACAGAGTGATTTTTAAAGCAGATAAAAAAAAGGGGAAGAAATTAAGCAGGGTTTATGAATGTGACTTTGTGCCCATGAGCAATGCAGGCAGCACTGCAGAGCCAGGTCTGCAGAGCTCTAGTGTGACAATAGCTTTAAGGAGTATTGCTTGGTGCCACCATTCAGAGGCACGAGGAAACCTTAAAATAAGGATGAAGATGGGGAGACAAAAGAGAAAATAATTAACAGAATCCTATTTAAAACGCAGTCACAACTGAGAGTCACCCTATTGACAACTCTATCTAAAACACATTAGTGCTCTGCAATGCTCCATGATGCTTTTGTTCAGCCTGCTAACCTTTTTTGCAGGAGATGTTTTCACACAGAGCTGTCCTGTTGTTTAACTCCAAGGCATGCACTTTGTATTTAATTACCCTTCACCAAAGGCAAACAATTCTGAGGCTTTGCCAAGTTTATTAGGAAGTCATGAACCATGAAGTTTTTAGGCAGAGGCTACTTTTGAAGCTTGGACTTGTCTAAGTAGCAGAAATCTTGAAGAGATTGACATCTCTGTCTCTCTTTCCTCCTTCCTGCTCAGGGTGGAAAAAAGACAGCAAGTGGTGGATATAAACTTGTATTTAAGCTTCAGACCAGCCCTGACTGGCACCTCTCTTTCCAAAAGGGGATGCAGGGAATGGATATTAGCAGCCATGACTTCTAAATCTTTGTTTTTCCTGATATAAAAAAGAGGGATTGCTAGCAGCATACAACCTGTACATTGCATCATCTCACTCTTAGCATCATTTGCTATGGAAATTCACCCTTAACAAATATATGCTCAAGGACTTGGGGCTGCTGGTGGATGAGAAGTTCGACATGAGCCAGTAGTGCTCACTTGCAGCCCAGAAAGCCAACCAGATTCTGGGCTGCATCAGGAGACATGTGGCCAGCAGGTTGAGGAAGGTGATTCTCCCCTTCTACTCCACTCTGGTGAGACCCTACCTGGAGTACTGCATCCAGTTCTGGAGCCCCTATTACAAGAGAGATGTGGACATGCTGGAGTGTGTCCAGAGAAGGGCCACGAGGATGATCAGAGGGCTGGAGCACAGCCTGAAAGAGTTGGGGCTGTTCAATCTAGAGAAAAGGAGGCTCCCAGGTGACTTTATTGTGGCCTTCCAGTATCTGAAGGGGGCCTACAAAAAAGCTGGGGAGGGACTTTTTAGGATAGCAGGTAGCGACAGGACTAGGGGGAATGGAGCAAAGCTGGAGATGGGTAGATTCAGACTGGACATGAGGAGAAAGTTCTTCACTGTGAGAGTAGTGAGACCCTGGAATGGGTTGCCCAGGGAGGTCATTGAGGCCCCATCCCTGGAGGTGTTTAAGGCCAGGTTGGATGAGGCTCTAGCCTCATCTAGGGTAGGGTGTCCCTGCCCATGGCACAGCGGGGGTTGTGGTCCCTTCCAACCCTGACTGATTCTATGATTCTATGATCCCTACTTGTCCTTTACAGCAGTCACCCAGGAGACTGGTCAGTTGCAAGGCCTGCAACACCAGAGAGCTTCTCCCAAGTTCAAAACTTCTCTCTCAGGATTACTGGAGCTTCCTGTCAGTACCCATGTCTTCCCTATCACAAACACTCTTGCTGCAGAATGGTGAGAGTCAAATCTCCTCACTACACTTCCATAGCTAGCATATCTGTACTAGTAGAGCAGGATAGAACGTGGCTTAGGGAAGAGCTACAGGTTATCTCCCATAGGTGGACATACATACCTGCCTTGCAAGCTGTACTAGTTCAAGTTGGTATTTTTCAAAAGCTTGTTTCTAGAAATGATAAATAGGCACTGGAAATCTGTTAATATCATAAGGGCAACATGAATAGCTGACATTTGACATCTTTTTGCACTGAAACCAAACTTTACTACCCTCTTGCTACTCCTCTACCTGGGCTAGGTAAAAGAAGAAGAAGGGTTCAGAGAAAAAAGGGTTCAAAGAATGCCTTTTGCTTCTAAAGTAATAGAAGGGCTCTGTTCTCTAGGGGATCGGATTAATTCATCCAAGTCCATGGGTTGTCATTTGTGAGGACATGCAACTTAAGACTTTAATAGCAAAGATTTCTTTCTGTACTTCAGGTAAAGAGACTGAAGGATTTCTCCCATAAAGTAGTGCTCCATAACTTGGAAAGAACTAACGAATCATTTGTGACCTGTGAATGTAATTTTATTGTGCAAAGAACTTTTCCTCTAAGGCTGTTTTCCTGATACATGTATCTATTTGCCATTCTTCATTGACATAAATCAATTTCTGTGGTTTGCCTGCCAATAACTGTACTTAACTTCTAATGTGTAATAGTAAAGCCATTGATCCCCACTAGAAACAAGTTCTAAAGCAAACAACTCTAATTTTCCCTGGGATGTACAACATTCTGTTTTAATCACACCTTTGAATTGAAATGTGCATTTAATATCTAGAGGATGAGGGTGATATATGGGATTTTACCCCATGACCATATANTGTCCCTGCCTATGGCAGGGGGTTGGAACTAGATGATCCTTGAGGTGTCCTTCCAACCTTACCATTCCATGATTCTATGATATATGGGATATGTGGGAATTTTTATTTCTGGTGTCAATGTTATTCTCCATCATTATCAAACAGGAGTTTTACATACTGATATCTTGCTTAATGTCTGAAAATGATAAGACTTAGCTAAAAAGACATGTGATACTTTGACAATCAGTGTGGAGTGGATACTGACTGGTGCTGGCATGTCCTAATGATGTTTTTTTTTCCTCTACCTCTTAATCTTCTTCCTAATACTCTCCATGCATGACTGATTGACCAGAAACATTACACTAAAGGAGTAGGTATCAGCACACATTTTATAATGATGTCAGAATTATCCCAGTGTCAGTATTACTAATACAGGAGAATCAGCATCAATTTTACAATGAAAAGAAATCTTAAATATAAACGATCCAATATGGAAATACATAACTCATGCATGCAAATAACCTCTGCCTTCAAGTGACACCACAAACACATTGTCCTAATGAAAGCATTTTGTTGGTTTTTTTTGATGATCACTTAGGTAAAGCTGATTTCTGGAGGCATGACCATCCCTTTTCCCTCCTTTCTACCAAAACCTTAATAATTTTACAGTGCAAAGGTGCACAACCTATCTTTAGAGCAGTGTTTTCTCTGTGTGTGTGTTAGACCACCAGAATTAAGCATGCACGTGTTAATGCCAAAAGTGTGAAATTTTAGCCCATTGATTAAAGGCAATTTATGGAATTAAAGGGAGAATTTTAATGATAATATTTATATTTGGTTCTCATTTACATCCAGGTAAACATAATTTCAATGTAATTGCTATTGATTTGCGGTCATGCTAACTGAAGTCCATGATACAAAATTAATTAAGCTAGTGCTGTCCAATCTAGGACAGAATGTAAAAAACTCACAAATGCTGTCTGACGCATCAAGCTTTTGTACATATAAATACAGAATTGTAGCTTTTTTAAGCCAGTATGCCATCACCAAGAACTTTTGCAATGTTGTTGCAGAACCCAAACCTCAAGGTCAAGCCCTGTCTCCCTCAAGGTTTCCAGGCCACATTTTGTGCCACTGGCAATTTGAAGCCATTCTTCTAATCATGCTGTTCCTCTGTAAATGGAAGAAGTTGAAGGCAAATTACTTGTTTGTGGGTTTTTGGTTTTTTTTTTTAAATTGTGATTGTGTCAGCAGAAGATAAGCCTAATTCACAATAATGTTTATTAACTAATTAGAATTACATAAAGTTTTGTAATCCAGGAGGAATGCACAGGGAGAAAATGCTTTATAAAGCCTTCGTGTTTGGTTTTGAGTTTTGTTTTTTTCTCTGTTTAAAAGGATACACACAAATTAGCCCTGCTGTGCTTCAAAAAAACTTAAGATACTGAGCTGCAAAGGTATTCTATTGTGGGAGGCTTTTGTGCTGTTCATGGTAAGGAAGATTCTAGGGAGGTCCATTTAGAAGCTCTACGGTTTTGATGCTGCCTGACCTAGCAGATTGAAAGGCAGACCAAGTATAACACTGGACAGGCACTCAGCACATGTAAAGCTGCCTGTTTCTGCTACAAAGGTACAAAGCTGAGTTAGGGCAATCTGACTGGTAGCTCATCAGTTACTGAAAGCAAACCTTAAACTGTGTTTCCACCTTCTTATTTGCATTTGGAGAGTTTTAATGGCCTTCAATGCCTATTGAAATCTGAGGAAGCAGAAAAGCAGTTTGAATGGTAATTACCATTGATTTACTACATTAAAATATTGGAGAACATTAAAGGAAAACATTAGAAAAGGAAGTACTAATGTAACATCAGGTTACAGCTCTCCTGGAGAGGTGACAGCTAGCAAAACACTTCTGTGAAGCACACAGAAACAGCACAACCAAAAACTGAGGTGAGTGCAGGAAGTGGTTGGCTGCTAAGTCTACTGTTTTTCCAGCAAGTCCTATTCTCCCCTCTGCTGGTTTGAGGCTAATTGGAATATTCTAATAAGAGAAATTAGACCATTGGTTATAAAAGAATAGTAATGATAAAATCCATATGATTCACTGGTTTGCTAAAAGAGATAAAAAGCCAAAGTATAAACAATTTGTCCCTCTTTTGCTTCTGAGCACTTGTTCCCTTCACATCTCTTCTCCACTCTAGTCTCTCCACCAACCTTGGCTAACCAGGTAACACTTAAGCTTTGCTTGTGTTTTTCTGTCTGAGAGAGAGAGAGTGGAATTGAACCCCTTATGGGCTTCTTTTATTTGTCCGTGAGGGGAGTTTGGATTTCTGTATTAATTCTAAATTGTATATAGTTGTAAATACTTGTAAATATATTGTGTATATATGCTTGTAAATTTAGCTTTGCTGTAAATACAGCTTTATCTTGCTTCCAAGCCATCTCAACTGGTCTGGTAAATTTCAGTTGGGGTCCCTTTAGGTTCTACCACATACCAAGCTGCTGTAGCAGTAAACCCTAACTGATATAAAGGAGACTTTTCCTTTCTCCTTACCCCAGATGTCTGTGGTGGTGGTGGCTAACAAACATGTTAGCCACTTGCTATCTTTGAATGGAAAAGAATCATATAAGCGTGACTGGAAAAGAAAACTGTAAACGGGGGTTGTACTATTTGCTTTGGAAGTGCTGAAAAGTGTGTTTGTGCTGATGCCTTCCAGACCTGAGTTCCCTAACTTTGGGGCAATGAGAAAAATGTCTGGGATGTGCCTAAATACTTCATGGTTTCGTGAAAGGACGTGATATGAATTATCAGCTTGTCTGTGCCAAAAGAAGCAATCTCGTGATTCCCTCCCACCTCCTCATCCCTTCTGTGACTTTTGTGGCATACTGGGAGCCAGAGATGAGTCTCATCTGAGCATACAATAAGAAGTTCAAAACATTAAATGGCAGGAAATTCTCTCAGCATAAAAAGTAGATGATATGGCTCTAAGTTATGATCAAAATTATTTTACTCCAAGCAGACCAGAGTGTCAGAGCCGATATCAGATTAGGCAAGGGAGAAGCAAAGGATGGAGAATGCTGCTTTTCAACAGCAGCAAACCACTAGCCCAGCACAACCTCTCATAAAAGCATACACACACACACCTCTGAAGTACCATGCTGCATTGTGACTCTGATGTCACAAATGCCTTTAAGATAATTTTCACTTTAAACATTGCCCTACATAAAGTTTAATCAGCAAGGAGCAATCTGCTTCACCATCCAACAATGGAATACCTCTATGACAAACTGGACTTGAAACCTCTTAGAGCTGTTGCCTTAGATGATCAGAGAGGAAAGTGCTGAAGAAAAAAAATCAACAACCTTCTAATTGTTTTTGTTTAGTTTGTTTGGGTTTTTTTCTGTTTCCTAGAGAAAGGTAAACCTAGGATTTCACTGTTATTCTTTTTATACAAAGGGCCACTGATTATTCCTGATCTTGTCAAAGATGATAGGTCTGACAGTGTGAAAGGGGGCAAAAGAAAAACTGAAAATGCAAAAGGCACAGAAGGTCTCACTTCAGTCTGAGTCTGAGCTTACATGGAAACAAAACAAATAGATTGATTAAGCACAGAACAGTGCCTGCTATATCACCGACATGAAGGTAGGTAAACCAAGGACAGTAGAGTATCTATAATACAGGGGGCAGAAGTGTATCTGACATGTTTATGCAATGGTTGTCCTTGGAGGTAGAGGTTATCTACCACCTGGGTAATACTGAGTCTTCTTTGCATGTCCCCACCTTTTTGCAGTGAATGAGTCATAGAAGAAGAAGAATTTCACCCTGGTGTGGTGTTTGGATACAGTCTGGGTTTGCATCTTTGCACAGGATCTTAGTTGTGCTTCCAGGCACAGAATTATGTCCAGGGTCAATGTGAATGTGATCCAGCCAAAAAAAAAAATGGTCATTGAAAGAAAGAGACAACATAGACTAGATCAGGGTCATACCAAACAATGACTATTCTTTTTAGGCAAAGTGCAAACAAACTTTCTACAATTAACCTGACATCCCAGGCTGATCTTCTTGCTGGACACAATTCCAGGGTGGTGTGTGCTAATGTCCTATGACTATCCACTTCCTTCTCAGGCATTTCTGGGCAATAACTGATCCCCTCTGTTGCCTCTACCCCATACCACCACAGCATACAACAAGGAGCTTAGAGGAAGGAGCATTAGAAGGAGATGAAGGATAGCTGAGGGATTGAGCCTGTCTCATTGTCATCAAAGCAGCAGCTTTGGCAAATGATTGTCTCAGTGAGGACATGCTATTTTCTTTGAACTAAGACTTGTTAGTTAAAACATAACCAGTGGTGGTACAAGGCCTTTCGATGAGACTTACAACAAGAAAGAGTACTATTAACAGCCTCCAGAAACAGAGCTAAGAGGCATCAAAATCATACTCTGACTACTATAGAATCTGGGTTGCCAGATAAAAGTTAAGCAGAAGCAGTGGAAGCAAGAACTGGGGAAGAAAATGAACATTAGCTATTATTGTTGTGTCCCTGAGGGAAAGGGATGAGAAGAAATAATGCCAAAAGCACAAAGGAAACTGATAAAGGTTTAGTCATCTTAGAAAATCCTACTCTTTAACAATTTTTGTTCTGTGAAATATAAATTAAGCCATCAGTACTTGAGGGGATTTTGCTTTCTGAATAAGTACAGATATAAGTACATCCTACTTGGTGTCTGAAAACCTTAAAAAGCCTGAGAAAACTTCAGATTATCCTAACTACATGAATAGGGCACTGTAGGAAATATTCTTCTTTATTGCTTGCTCAGTCATGGGTAAAATTGTGCAAATTTACTACTTTTATTAAGATAATATACACAGCAGTCAAAATATTTGGAGTAGAAATTTAGCTAAAAATAGTAAAAAAGGAATTAGTCCAGTTTACACCTGCAGAGCATCTATGTATCTGAGGAAAGTGTAAGAGAGGAACAAAATAGGCTAAATTGGTTTGTTCCTTTTGTTTTCAATTAATTCCCCTAACGCTGCCTGTGCATGCTTTAGGCACTTTTTGTAAAGATTGGGTTTAAATTCACCATGTTGCTATGCACTTAACTATGGGTTTATATTTCCACTCAAAGAATTCATGTGTAGGGTTGTTTTTGTCAAGCGTAAGTCCACAGAGGAATAAAAGGCATAGAAAGATCAGATAATAAGAGCATTTAGAAAACAATGATAAATCCCCCAACAACATAATTGAATATGTTGTAAAATTTAAATATCATTTGCGGTTGATCCTTTCCTCCTCCTTCTCAGCCCACTGTACTCCAAAGGGAGAATAACAGACATAAGAGGAGTATGGCTAAATCTCTTGAGTGATCAGCACTTCCAGAGGTGCAGTAAGGCTTATTGTGAGGCATGCCAGAAAGCTAAATTTAAATTCCTGGATATAAACATTCTACTTAGCATTTCTCACAAACACTGGGCCTACTGAGGAAAGACAGGACAGGATTTTGCTTCAGGATAAGCAAGCAGCACAAGGAAGGCAAAAAAGCCCACCAGTAGAAGTAAACGTGGTCTGAATACATCTATGCTGTTGTTTGTTCTGCATACGTGTGCTTTGGCAAAGACAGCAAAGAGCCCACATTCTGCTGCAGTGGGCATGACAGGGAAGATTGGTATCCATAGGCATATCCTCTGAGGCTATCGGCCTAAAGGGATATGAAATGTGATGATCAGGTTAATCCAACTACATGCAATTTATGAATTCTGGCTGCCATGTGGAAGTTATTGCTTTGAAAAGGCTGCTGCTAGGGGTTGGACTTCTCCATTTGTGGAGTGACCAGGAAGAATAGAGGGCAAACCTTCATAATCTGAGACAGACAAGCCATCAGGCTGACTGAAACCTGGGAAAACTAACTGGCTTTAAACATCATTACCAGCAAAATCACTTTTCCTCCCTACAGGCTGTGCATGTGTGCATGTGCATGTGTTATTGACTCCAGATTTTAAACATCCCTGAAGATATATCCAATGGTCTGAGAGTGCCTATGAGTTGAAGATAATGTCAAACTTGTAAATGGCAACGGGAAAGGGCTGTGCTGGCCTAGGACAGGGAACCTGAGTGTTCCAGAATTTAATTTCCCTGAAGAAGTAACAAAAATTAGCCTATGATGAGGAAATGTGCTAAAAAAAAAAACATAGAAAATTAAAAGCAGTACACAAGTAATGAAAAAACTGGGAAACTACAAGCTGAGTAGGCTGAGATCTGCTGCAGTAGCATGGAGGGTGTTCATGTAGGAGTTGGGGATTTTGAGTCTAAAGCCTGTGGCACTTTCCTTATTGGCATCAGCTAAAACAGGGCTCCCAGATGCTTATGGAGAGCTTTTGAATGGCACCCAGAGTAAAAGAAAAAAAAAAGGTGTATGTTGTCCTTATGTCAGCAGTGGCTAACATGTGAAAGTCTTGCTGAAAACAAGGTTGGAGAAGTGGCTGACCTGGCCCAAGGGAAAGTATCTTTCAAAGAACAACTATGACAGGACATCTATTAACTGCATATATGGTTCTGCCATTATTGATCTGACTTTTAATGTATACCTTACCAATAAAAGAGTAGTCTGCTCTTAACAGTGACTATGAAGTTTTTCTCTTATTTACCTTAGAGGCAGACAGATGTCATTGAGACCAACATTCCTACTTTGCAACACAGATCTGAATGGGTTAAAACCACAACTCTATGAGATCAAGTAGTATAGTACTGAATGTTATTTCCTAATCATGACTGTTTTAAAAGAACAAAATCCAGTGCTATAAAATTACTTTGTCTAGTAAGTCTTACTACAGTTACAGAAGTGATTTTCTCAACACAAAATGCTGCTTGACTCTTTCTCCCAGTATTTATTGCCCAAAGGAGTAATTGAAGTTGCTTCAAAAGAAAGTAGATAAAGAGATTTTGAAGAAATGAAGTACAAAAAGAGTAAGAGCTAATGGCTATTAATTATTTCCTCTTCATGTACATAATACACCAGTTTTAGATGCACTTACTTGTAAAGTCATTATGCATTTTTATGAAAGTGTCAAGCTGTTCACCAAGCCAATGCAAAGCATTTAAAGCAGTACTAAGTGTAAAACCAAATGAATTAATGTTTTTTTTTTTCATGGAGTTTCTTTGTTTGTTTCCTTGCATTTTACTCCCAAGAGAAAATAAAAATGAAAACCAGAGGCCTGTTCCTGCCAATTTTTGCACAGCTGAACCATCCCATCAATTTCAACAGAATGGTGGAAATGTCTAAGAATTATCCACATGGGAAAAGCTTAAGGATGTCAGCTGCCATGATTGATTGCAATGCTTTGATTTCAAGAGAAAAAAAGATCAATTTCAGTTTTATTACTATTGTGTCTTCTACCTAGACTGGCCCAGATTCCCTGTCACTTTGCATACAGTATAAACATTAACACTCAGTGTAACAATTTGCATCCAGCCTGAAGGCAATGTCAGTGGCCAAATGAGGAAGCTGACCAACAGTACAACTCTGGCTGCTACATTATGGTGATAAGAAATAATGGGTCGATTAATTTTTAGGGATAGCCATTCTTTTTTACCTTTTTTTTTGGTGGAAGATCAAGGAATTTGTAAACATTGAACTGAAACTGTGTAAAGTGAGTTCTTTCTCACTTCTCTCAGAGTCAAAATCTGATTTCCTGAACAGCAGGATAATTACCTTGCTGCAAGTGGTATCCAGGTCTCTCTGTTCAGATCCTGTGATAAAATAAAGGTAGAGATCATGGCTTTCTGTATTTTACTGCCCAGGTACAAAGGCTGGTTCACCAAAAATACGTTGCAAGTTCTTAATCCTTCACACACAGCCTTGGAAATCAGTCTTTCAATGTAAGACATGAGAAAAAAAGAACCTTTGCTTTTAAAAATTCTAATTTAGAAATAACGGTGACCATTCCTATGAAGTCAATAGTTTGTGAATTTTTATTTTTTTTTTTCCTTAAGGGCCTCAAGAGAATGTTAAAGCAAGATTGGAGAAACCAGGGGAAGTCGTTTCCACCTTTAACAGCTCTGCTGAAATCACACAATTAATATATCTTTCCTTTTTGAAAAATTGTTACCAATGCAAGTCACTGAGGCTGCCTGTATGGCTATTGCTCCACAAAGAGAGCAAGGGCATCATTGTTAATAATTGTTGTCATCAGCATGTTTACAGTACTGATGGACTGCAGATTAATTAGATAACTTACAGATGGGACAACTGAAAGCCAGTGATTAAAGGATGATGTTTAGTGTGGCTCTTGTGAATTTTTATTGGATATTTGTTAGTTCCACTTAGTGGTCACCTGTACAATGACTTCTAAAAGACGGTTTGAGCCAAGCCTGGTGAAGATACTGTGTGTCAAAAGGAGTGAAACAGGTGGAGGAACATAGATCAGTCATATGTAGGGTAGACCCTAGGAAACACGGCAGAGCACCTCACGTGTTATAAGAAGCCTCTGTTTAGGCACTCGAATCTCACCTTCACAATGTTTTAGGCTAAGGAGATTACACGTGGTAATTCTTACAAAGAAATATGCTCACAGGAAAATGACCATGACAAAGAGAAGAACAAATCACTGAACAGCTTCTCTGACCATACAAGAAAGTATGTCTCTGTTCAGAGATAGGATGAGTCTAGATGATCTATGAAACCAACGCACGATATGCACTTTTTCACAAACAATGATAGCTCACTCTGCAAAACACCAGGTTTCACCTCCTTCATTAATGTAATGTTACCATGTATGTACTGGTGTTTTAGCATAAAGTTAATCCCTTCATTAAACTGTGCTATAAAAAATCTTTCACAGAATCACATAAACATTCAAGTTGGAAAAGACCCTCAGGATCACTGAGTCCAACCTATATCCCTACTTTACAAGGTTCATCCTAAACCATATCCCCAAGCACCACATCCAAACGACTTTTAAACATATCCAGGGTTGATGACTCAGCCACCTCCCTGGGCAACCCATTCCAATGCCTGATCACTCTTTCTATGAAAAAATGTTTCCTGATGTCCAGTCTAAACCTACCCAGTCACAGCTTGAGGCCATTCCCTCCTATTCTATCACTAATTACCTGTGAGAAGAGATCAGCACCAATTTCTCCACAACATCCTTTCAGGTAGCTGTAGACAGCAATGAGGTCTCACCTCAGCTTCCTCTTTTTCAAACTAAACAGCTCCAGCTCCTTCAGATTCTCCTCATAAGATTTATTCCCCAGGCCCTTCACCAGCTTTGTTGCCCTCCTCTGCACTTGCTTCAGTACCTCAACATCCCTCTTGTACTGAGGTGCCCAAAATTGAACACAATACCTAAGATGTGGCCTCACCAGAGCTGAGTACAAGGTGACAATCACCTCCCTGCTCCTGCTGGACACAGCATTTCTAATACAAGCCAGGATGCCATTGGCTTTCTTTGCCACCTGGGCACACTGCTTGCTCATACTCAGCTGCTCGTTGATTACAACCCCCAGGTCCCTTTCTGCCAGACAGCTTTCCAGCCACACTTCCCCAGGCCTGTAGCATTGCTTGGGGTTGTTGTGACCCAAGTGCAGGACCTGACAGTTGGCCTTGTTAAAGCTCATCCCATTAACACTGGCCTATCAATCCAATCTATCCAAGTTCCTCTGTAGATCCTCCATGCCCTCTTGAAGATCAACACTGCCACCCAGCTTGGTGTCATCTGCGAACTTGCTGATGACGCACTCTGTATCTCCATCAAGATCATCAATAAAGATGTTAAACAGAAGTGGTCCCAACACTAAGCCCTGGGTGACACCACTTGTGACCGTCTGCCAGCAGGATTTAACTCTGGGCCCTTTCATCCATCCAGTGCTGTAACCAGCTGAGCTATGCTTATCCAAGCCCTGAGCAGCCAGTTTGTCCAGGAGAATCTGCGGGGAACAGTGTCAAAGGCTTTTCAAACGTCTAGGTAGACAATATCCAGAGCCTTTCCCTAACCCAGCAGCCAGCTCATCTTGTCATAGAAGGAGATCATGGTTGTCAGGCAGGACCCACCCTTCATAAGCCCATGCTGACTGTGTCTGATTCTTCATAGTAGGTAACAGTCCCATAAAACCATTCCCATTGATCTTGGGTTGTTTCTTTCAGCACGCTTAACTTCTGGATTTGTAGTAATCTGACACACTTTCTTTAAATGTGAAGAAAATCTATCTTTTTCACCTACAACAGCACTGATTGATTCCTTGCTTACAGATGGATTTTTTTTCATGGGTCCTTATTCACTGGTGCTTCAGAAACCTATTGGTTAGTTGCATTCCCACAGGTGAAATAAACTGATGGCAGAGGAGAAAACTGCCACATTTGCTGAAATGCCACAGACGAATTGCTGTTCCTTTAGCTAACCTTATTTTTTTATTATTTTCCAAGAAATGTGCTACATTTCTAAAGAGACCAATTTCAGGGAAGCTGAACACTCTGCCTTTATAAAGAAAAATGAGATAATATGGGGGTGGGGAAAGAGGAGAAATATTTCCAGTTATTGTGAAAGTTTTTATTCTTTTCCCATAACATCTTATTTTTAAAGTATTCGAAGCTCATTGCTGAAGTATTTTTTTTTTTCTGAAAGACCTTCAGTCTTAACTCATTATTCAAGTGAGTTGTCCAGAGAGGTCATCAGGCCCATTTGAGTGAGTGATGACATTTAGTAAAATCTTGCAGGATGAAAAATGAAAACACCAGTTCTATAAGCTGCCTCACACTAGCAGGTGCTCCCATGTCTAGACTGTCTTTCAGAATAGACACAGGATTTCATTCAGGTGCTGACATTTGGGATAAATAGGTAATTTTTTTTAATGCCATATCATACTGTCTTTGCTTTGAGGTATGTTCATGTGCATGGGGAAGAGCATGGAAAGGCTGAGTCTATATATAAGTTGAAGAAAGTGAGTAGTTGTCCAGTCTGAGCTCTGTTCCTTTGAGGAAAAGCTTCTTACACTTTTGCTCTTTCCAGCCAAATTGCTTTGCCATTATCTGTATCTCTAATTTTCTTGCAGGCTTCCCCTGGGAACAGAGAAAGTAATGGACATATTAGAGGGATCAGGCAACTGTGAGTACAAATTATTGAGAGTCTAATCCTGGGGCATGCCCAGAATCTACAACCTTTACTAAAGTAAGAATCACGATCCATTGATGCAGATACTGGCTATAGCAAAACAGAGACTCATCCAGCCTATTGCTAACATTGACAGAATTTTTAGACCTAAATCCAGAAGAGACCCAATCTACAAAACTGAGACTCCCAAAGCACACTGCCAGCTGCGTATCCTCACAGATATTTATATATTAATTTACGTGTCTCGGTGTCCACCATCGCAAACACGACTGTCAATTAACTGTTTGGCACTCTTGAATTTGGAGCAAGGCTTTTCCTTAGCACAATCTTGTCAGGGAAATAGCTGTGTTCACAAGATCCACACAACTGGAGAAAGATTTGGTATAAGTAATCCAGTAATCAGTGAATAAGCTACAAAACTCAGAATTAAATTGTTAACTAGCCTTAATTCGAACAGCATTCAGATCTGTTTCAGGTCCACTTCTGCAGGTGGTGAAGAGTCTGCTCTCTTTTTTTAGAATTCATGGTGCCCTAATTGGAACAACAATACAAATTATAACACAAAAAAATTCTGGGACTTGAGGATTACCTAGGCTTGGTTGCACTACTTACCCTCTTACTCTGGAGGGTAAGAGTAGCACTAATGCAGTAGTAATAATAAGACCGTGATTTTAACGTAATTGTTTGTTTCAGATATAGCTGAGTTGTTGTATTCTGCATACATCTGGTCCTCAATTTAAAATCAGTGGACCAGTGTATTATGCCATCAAATGTGTCAATAGATGTGAGATGCTGAGCATGGTAAGTAAACAATTACACAGTCTGAAGGAAAAAAAGAACAGATATCAGAAATAGCAAAAAAATATTTAGCAGGACAGCAAGGACACCAAACTGTTGTGTTTTAACCTCAGCTGGCAACTAAGCACCATGAAGCTGCTTGCTTTTCCATCTCACAGTGGGACGGGGAGGAGAGTCAAAAAAAACCAAACCCTAAAACTCAAAAAAATAAGAATAATGACTAAAGTAAAATATAATAACAATAATGCAAAGCAAGATTAATATATCAAAAGAAATATAACAAAAACTAAAATCCAGGGAAAGCCAAGTGACGTACGATGCAATTGCTCACTGTGAGCTGATGGATGCCCAAACAGTCCTTGAGCAGTGCAATCTGTACCTCCCAGACCACTCCTCCCAGTTTATACACTGAGGATGATGTTCTGTGGTATGGAATACTCCTTTGACTAGTTTGGGGCAGCTATCCTGGCTGTGCTCCCTCCTAGCTTCTTATGCATCACCTTGCTAGCAGAGCATTGGAACAACAGCTACAACTAAACCATCAGTGTGTTATCGACATTATCCTCATACTGAGCTCGAAATACAACACAATACTAGCTACTAGTGAGAAAATTGACTCTACTTCAGCTGACACCAGGACACAAACAAACATTGTGAGGGTAAAAGCTCTAGTCCTGGTTGTACATACATGTATGACAGGCTCTATTTTTTTATTTTCAGGGTTACCAACATGCAAATTGCTCTAAGCATCAGATATAACAACATACAGAAGGATTCATGTTTTAGTTTGCCCTGTAAAAATACTGAGAGGTTGGAGATGTGACTGAGATTAAGGCAGCTCTAAGTATAAGATGTCAGGATATACATTATCAGCAGATGGGCAGCTAAGCTGTGTTGAGTCTTGACGGCAATGCTGACTTCTAATACTAACAAGTGAATTGTCGTAGCCTGAGTTATGAGGATTAGTGAATTACAGTACACAGTTTGTGTGAAGTTGAAGAGAGCCTTTCCTCCGTGTAGGTATCTGTCTTGTCTATTTCCAAATCAAGACACCAGTCCTGGACATTTTCTTGTTCCTTTCTCTTTCTTCTTCCCGTTAGAGACTGTAATGTGAGGTGATAGTTGTGAGTACTTACTCCTTCTCCTTCATTTCCCTGTGACCCAGATGCTTTTTACCCAGCAAATTAAGAAAACACAGTATTGTAGGAGTTTAAACCCCAAAAGGTCAATTTCTTTTCATTTGATTCTTTTATTATTGCCTGAAATTGTACCTCCCGCACTCTGTTTCTGTTGTTCCTTTCCCATCTCTAAGCTGAATTCTTTTATGTCTCCCTACAAGTTCATTTTTTTCTCTCTCTTTTCTTCTGTTTCACTGTTTCCTTCCCCTTCTTTGTTGCATAGTCCTCATCTAAGTTTCCAACCCCTAAACCCTCTTCTGTTTTCATTCTGTCTTCTCCCTTCCTGTCTTTCTCTCTTTTTCCAATTTTCCTCTAATGCCCTTTAATTCTCTTTTTGCAGCCTTTGTCTAGTTGTGGTTGCCACAATATGAGGGGGAACTGGTCATCCACCTATTGCACTTCAGGCTCTTACACATTCAAATGTGGCCTTACCAGGGTCAGCGCGCTATTCTCTGCAGAGAGACACATCCCACCAGCACACCACATCAATATTTGCTGATACAGAAAGGTACTCTGTGGGAGTGGAGGCAGCCTAGGAGCAGTTCTTCCAGTGGTAGGCTACCAATAATGAATGATGATCGCTTTTAATTCTAGAGTGAAAGAGGCTTTGATGGATAAATTCTCATTTGCCACCCTGTTTCTTGTATTGCTGACTTCACAGAGCCATGGTGATGATTGGTGTAATAAACCAATAATTGGGCTATTTAAACTTGAGGATTGATCTCCTGTCATCGTGGTCAAAAAACTAAATACCGTGTTAAGTCCTTTTCCCATTGATTCTTTTTCTAAACATGTCAATTTACATCACTAGGTTTTAAGGCAACATTGATTTAAGCAAGTAAACAGATGTAGAAATATTAGTGAGGGTGCAATTAGAACGGTTTTACTTCTTTTTCAAGATTGAGTTAAGATACCACTGTGACAGTACATTTTTTTCAGTTGATAACCAAACACTGCCTTAGGGAATGTGTCCTCTTATGACATTTATCCCATCCTACTTAAACAGAGATGGGTGGTTTTATTGCAATTCGTTTCATAGCAGACGCACTGTTATTGCTGAACACAGACTTATATCCAAAGTAGGACATTTCCTGGTTGGATTTGAAAAGCTATGACAACAATTTCCCTGAATCACTTAATTAGATGCTATCTGTGAAACATTTATAAATGCAATTGCCTCCTAACAATATATTATCTTTTCCCACCACTATTCTCAACTTAATTTGGTGTATCAGTCTGCCTATAGATATAAAGATTGAGGTCTTGCCATCACTTGAAATGAAACAGATTTATTTGTGCCACAGTAATCACTTTGCCCCACTGATGAACTCCACCTTGGTTCCCAGGCTGAACATGTGATTTGATTTCTTTCCCAACCAGGATCCTCATCTCATCAGGTTACTCTAAGCATTATGTGCAGGGGGAGTGTTGTATTCCTTTTGACTGCAGACTGGACTGAAGTAGCAATTATCTATCTGTAGTATTCACCTAGGGCGTTATTAAGGATGAAAATCAGACTTCATCTGAATGGGAAGACAAACCTTCCTAAAATTCCCACTCTTCACAGCAAAATACTGTGACATTTACAATGAAGGGAGCAGTTATAGAATGACAGTTAAATTTATTAGGAGTGTGTAGAATAGAACATTAACTAGTGAAATTAATTATGGATAACAAACTTACTGGAAAGTGGGTTTCAATTTATTAAAAGTTTGACATTGACAGAGTTTGTATATACACATACATCCTAAGTGACAGATCTGGGAAAAAAAAAACCCAACAACTCTCTTTTCTCAAGTAAGCACCCATCTTATAAAAGGAAGAGATATTGAAGTCTATCACCTTTTCCATGCATGAGGATGGTGTGAGCATGTAAAGGTTTACAACTGGCTATGTAGAGACTGTCTTTAGTTTTAGTAATCTACCTTGTGTTACTGTCAGGCTTTACCAATCTGATAACTTTTTATGATGATGTGACCAGCTGAGTAGATGAGAGGAGAGCAGTAGATGTTGTCTACCTTGACTTTAGCAAGGCTTTTAGCGCTGTCTCCAATAACATTGTCATAAATAAGCTTAGAAAATGGAGATTAGATGAGTGGATAGTGAGGTGGATTGAGAACCAGCTGAATGACAGAGCACAAAGGGTTGTGATCAACAGGGTCTAGTTGGAGACCTGTAGCTAGTACAGATGTCAGTACTGAGTCCAATCTTGTTCAATTATTTTCTATAACCCGGACAGAGTGCACTTGCACTAAGTCTGATGATGATGCAAAACTGGCAGGAGTGACTGACACACCAGAAGGCTGTCCTGCTGTGTAGTGATCAGGTCTGGAGACCTGATCAGGCTGAAGAGTTGGGCAGAGGTGAAACTCATGAAGTTCAATGAGGACAAATAAAGCATCTTGTACCTGGGGAGAAATAACCCCATGCACCAGTACAGGTTGGGTGTTGACCTGATGGAAAGCAACACTACAGAGAAGGACTTGGGAGTGCTGGTGGACAAGAAGTTCATCATGAGCCTGCAATATGTAAACTGTGGCCAAGAAGGCCACCAATATTCTTGGGTGCACTACAAAGAGCATGTCCAGCAATCTGAGGGAAGTTCTCCTCCCCTTCTAGTCTGCACTGGTGAGAACAGACTGTTGTGTGTAATTCTGGATTCCCTAGTTCAAGAAAGATAGGGAGCTACTGGAGAGAGTCCAACAGAGGGACAGAAATATGATTAAGGGACTGGAGCATCTCTCTCAGGAGGAGAAGCTGAGACACCTGAGTTTCTCTATCCTGAAACAGAGAAGATTGAAGTGAAATCTTTTCAGTGCATATAAATGTCTAAAGGGTGTGGGTCAAGAGGACAGGGCCTGGATTTTATCAGTGATAGGACAAGAGGGCAATTGGTACAAAATAGAACACAGGATATTCCACTTAGACACAAGGAAAACCTTTCTTGTGAGTGTGCCAGAGCACTAGAACAGGATTCTCAAAGAGGTTGTGCAGTTTCCTTCTCTGGAGATTTGCAAAACTCACCTGGGCATGTTTCTGTGCAACCTGTTCTGGGTAAACCTGGACATGCCACAGTATCTCAATGTTCTTTTTGCAGTGAGTGAACCAAAACTGAACACAGTATTTAAGGTCTGGCCTCGCCAGTGCTGACCACAGGGGCACAATCACTTTCCTACTCCTGCTGTCCACACTATGGTCAGGATGTTGTTTGTCTTCTTAACCATCTGTGCACACCACTGGCTCATATTCAGCTGGCTCCCAACCAGCACCCCCAGGTCCTTTTCTGCTAGCAGCTTTCCAGCCACTCTTTCCCAAGCCTATAGTGTTGCATGGGTTGTTGTGACTGAAATGCAGGACCTGGTATTTGGCCTTGTTAAACATTGTACCAGTGACTTCAGTCCACCAATCCAGACTGTCCAGACCCTTCTGAAGAGACTTTCTACCCTCAAGCAAATAAATATTTCTCTTAACTTGATGTCTTCTACTACACGAGTAGCATCAAGGCCTCTCACCATCAACATACATTCTGTCAATCATTCAGACCACTGAATTCTGACTTCCATTTCAAATGAAGTCCACAAGTAGCCTGGAGAAGTCACAATACAGTATTGGGTTACTGTTCTTACTTCAACTGCATTTCAAAATGGCCCAATATGACTCTTGGGAAAATTGTTAGAGGACAGTCTGTAAGTATTTTACATTGCTGCCTATGTTTCTCAAAAGTAGCTGACTTCTCAAGCATGTAGAAGTGTCCTCTGGTGACTTGGGATGTACAGGAACTCAAGATGTTATGAAAAATCTCTAAACTGATGAAGCCAGACAATCCATTTTCCAGTACCTCTTAATTTATTATACGATACAGGAAGCCTAGAAAACAAGCAAGGTCTGTTATGAATGACACATTTGCAAGTCTTCAATGGTTCTTCTGGGAACTTTATTTAAGCTTCTCTAGACATTAACTCTGTATTCCAGTACTATTTTCTTGCTGTAGAAATACCAGAGAACTTCAGTGCAAAACTTATCTGCTGACATACAGAAAGACCAGAAAATTATTGCACTGTACCATACATAGCTCATCCTAATTAAATTGACTCAGATTTTTAAAGTTCTCTTGACAGATTGTGCCAGCTCTTGTTCCTTGTCAACAGTTATGTTTAACTACCCAATAAATATATCTTCCTTCATAAGAAATAGCACCAACTTTTTGTTACTTTGCTTGAAATGGTCATTTTCTCTCTGAAAATTTCCATTTAAAGTGGAAGACTAACACAAGGTCATGTTTCCTTCAGCAAGACTTTGTGACTGTGGTTTTTAGTCCTCTGGAGTTTCCTTTTAGAGATGAATACTTTTTGGCTCAGATCACAACGAATTTGATTTTTAAAAAAATCCATTCTATGACCTTGAACACCTATGTATGAAATTATGATGATATACATACTTTTATATATATAGAAGAAGAGAATTTAGAATCAAAGACAATTCTGTATATGCATAGATGTATTGCATATATGCCTCATATGTAAAGAGAGAGATGGGACTTATATGACTAGAAGCTGAAATAGTAACTGCGACATTTGGATATTTGATATATTAGCAGAAGCATTTCTTATTTGCTTTATATGTTATGTAAGTCAATGTTTCAGGGGTAAAAAAGACTAAAGGAAAAAGACATCTTGATTAGAAAGTAGTGCTGGACAGTTGAAAGAATCCTTTCTTGTACATGTAAATCAACAAAGATTAAATCACATTTGCTCACCAGACAGTATCTGCTCAGAAGGGTGGTGGAAAAACTATGCAACAGAGAACCTCCTGGGCAGCCCAAGGATGTGTATTGGAGTGTGAACAAGTAAGAGGGCAAAGAGGATGTGATGGTTTGGGAGTTACCCGCCCCCCCACACTTTGTAAAATGACCCAGACTAGAACTCAGCCGGCTGGAAGTTGAGATGAAGCTCTATTTACAGCTCAGCACAATGTACAAGCAGATATATACACTATATACAGCAATATTTACAGAAATATACAAGGTAAAGGTAATACAGAAACACAACACCCCTCCCAGAAATCAGACACCCCAGGAGGGGCTCCCAACCACCCTTCCACCTTCTCCCCACCCCTATACCTTACCCCAAGGTTTGCCTTACGCGCAAGGAGAATTTTGAGGATCAGCCAAGGGAGGGGTTTTAGAAGAAAAAAAAAAGTAGTTAGTGAAATTAATCGGCAGAGAGGAGAAGCCAGAAGCTACTAGACAGCCTGAGACACCAAGCCCGACCAACTTATCTTTGTTTTGAGTTCTTATTCCTAAACATCTCAGCAAGCCTATGAGTGAAATAGACATCACCCTTGTTTCCTTTTCACAGTCTATAATATAATTTTCTCTATTAAAAATATTCCAATTAGCTCAAACCAGCACAGAGGGGTGGAGGCCACACTGGTGCTGACGTCCTGAAAGGTGCAACAAATGTAAGATTGCTGTGAATGACCCACCTGATGTGTCAGCTCTGCTCACCAGATAACACACCTGGAAGTCACATATGCTTTAATGTGACTAGGATGTGGGCCAGGAAGANCTCAGATCACAACGAATTTGATTTTTAAAAAAATCCATTCTATGACCTTGAACACCTATGTATGAAATTATGATGATATACATACTTTTATATATATAGAAGAAGAGAATTTAGAATCAAAGACAATTCTGTATATGCATAGATGTATTGCATATATGCCTCATATGTAAAGAGAGAGATGGGACTTATATGACTAGAAGCTGAAATAGTAACTGCGACATTTGGATATTTGATATATTAGCAGAAGCATTTCTTATTTGCTTTATATGTTATGTAAGTCAATGTTTCAGGGGTAAAAAAGACTAAAGGAAAAAGACATCTTGATTAGAAAGTAGTGCTGGACAGTTGAAAGAATCCTTTCTTGTACATGTAAATCAACAAAGATTAAATCACATTTGCTCACCAGACAGTATCTGCTCAGAAGGGTGGTGGAAAAACTATGCAACAGAGAACCTCCTGGGCAGCCCAAGGATGTGTATTGGAGTGTGAACAAGTAAGAGGGCNAATGTGACTAGGATGTGGGCCAGGAAGAAGCTGCAATTAAAAGAAGTGACTAAAAGACAGACACTGAGATATACCAGCACAGAGAGACACACAACACCACCATGAACATCCAGCCTGGAAGCATTATCCCAGGAGCCCTCTCTCCACCACCACCACCAAAGAAGGACCATGCCATGCCCTAAGTTTTGCCTGCTGTAAGAAAAGAAGAACTCCTGGAGAAGTGAACTCCACTGAGAAATACTACATGCTGGAGGCTGCTCAGAGAAGGAAAAAACGTCATGAATGCTCTCCCCCTCCTCCAGTTAAGAACAGCACAAGCTGACAAGGACAAACCCTGGGACATCTCTCCTCTCTCTCATCTCTTCCAAGCCAAAATGTCAGCACCCTTCCTCAGACCTCCTCCAGGAAAAGTATCTTGGGGGGAGTGATAGCATAATTCCTTTCCTGCTCTTCTCTCTTTCTCCATTAGTTTCTCTCTCCCTCTCTCTTTCTCTGTTCTGTTTGCTTTATCCTGTAATAAATAGCCTCACTTTTGATATTTGGCCTCATTTGTGCTTTAACTTCACACAAGTGGATGATTTTTAAAGAACTTAGTCTCTCTCCTCCTCCAGACTGAGACAACAGTGGATAAAGTTTAAAGATAAGCACTTTTTTGTTGTGACCTCATTGTCATACATAAAACCAGAAAAAAAAAGAGATATACAGTATCACCTCCAAGAATTTGCATGAATGAAATAAACAAGACACTGTACAGAAATAATAGGAATGTTTTCTGAAAAAGGAGATGTTGCAGCTGAAAGGTGTCAGTCTTTTGGCTCCAGCAACAACACAGAACATTAAGTAAGATGTGTTTCTTACTATAAAGGTTCACTCACATACATTCGGTTAAATACTGGGCAACTACTTTGGTTAACAGTTGTGGGGTTTTATCATAACCATCTAGTCCTCAAACAACATTATTATCACCATTAGCAAAAACACTGTGGGTTTTTTTGTGCATCAGTTTGCTCTTAAATTAATTCACTGTGACTTTGGCATCATTTTGAAAAAGAGCAGAGCCTGGAATACCAGGCAAAATGTGGCCCTGTTGCCGAAAGAGGCGTGTGACGCAGTGCCAGTGGATACAGAGGTTACAAATACCTTCTTCGCTTCAGTCTTTACTGCTAACACCAGCCCTCAGAAACGCCAGTCTCTGCAGGTTAGGAAGTAATCCTGGAGGAAGGAAGACTCTTCCTTAGTCAAGGAGAACTGGGTTAGAGATCACTTAGACAAACTAGACACCCACAAATCCATGGGCCCCAGTGGCCTCTTCCAATCCCTATCATCCTGTGACTCCATGATTCTCCGAGGGTCACAGGTAGGAAATTAAAAAAAAAAAAAAAAAAAAAAGTTGCAGCAGCAGTCATTAAAAGGTTGCATGAACATTCTGCAAATTATTCTTGGGTGACAAGAATATGCCCATCCCATCACCCACTACATAGGCAGTCCAGTTTATTTACTCAGAAAGTGTGATTTGAGTTGCAGGAACGTGAGTAAATTAACCTTATTTATTGGAGACACAACTTTAGTTCTTTTTTTTCTCCCAGTTATTTTTTCATTAGCCTTTTCCCTCTAATGCTTTAATCACAGCACAAATGTCTATTCATAGATTTTATGACTGAAGGAAACATAACAAACTAAGTTTCCTGTTATGAATTATCTTGATGTTTTCTGTATACCCTTTTCATGCAAAATATTTTTGAATTTGCCTTAAAATCCAGTAAAATTACCCTCTACTTACTTACTGAAGCTTAAAAAAGCAATGTTTAAAAGAATGTTTGAATATTTACTGTTCTTATGGGACCTAATTAAGAAAATGTAAATTTTATTCTTCTAACCCTTTTTCAAAATGATGATAAATAAAATCACTGCTGCCAATCCCAGACTGTTGGGTTGTGAAATAGAAACTGCGTTTTGGGTACTGTTATGTATGTACATGCATTTGTCTGCACACAGCTATGCTTATTGCTAAATTTGGAATCTTCATGTTCACAAATAATCTTTGTAGGTTTAGCTGAGAAAGCACAGTTGTTCTTGGGGGACTAATTTTAAGTTAAATATTAGAAATATATTCCATTGCATTTATTTCTGTCTTTTCATACCAGTTCTCATCATATATTTAAAATAACTTTAGAAGTCACTGCAGAAATAAAGCATAAATCAAACTGTAGATTAATTTCTAGAGGCTCTTTTCTACACTTTATTGTCCCAGGCAGACAGACATCCTCTTTTCCTTCCAACCTAAACTACCTAGGTGCACATTCAAGAGGCATTGCAGAAAAGTGCTGCTCTCTGATGGTCTGCTCTGAGCCTCTTCTCATTGCATTTGTCAATATGTGAACACATTAAAGGCTTCTCTTTTTTTGATATGTGAGCATTGCCTTGGGATATGCTGGTAACATAATTTTCTCTCAGCAGATAATGATTTCCCTTCCTCTACATTGTCCTGAGCAGGGATTTGTGGGGAAGGGAAAGGCTTGTCCTATTGCCTTTAAAACCCAGTTTTCTGGGACCTGTGAGGTATCTTTTATCAGAAGGGAAATACAATAAGCCTACTGGATATAATCTAAGACCTCTCTACTGTCCTTCAAGGACCTCCAACCCATATAACTTCTCTTCCCAAACTCAGTTTTGGAATTCTTTTGGCACTTATTTTTCTGCAATCTTCCTATTCCTTCATGAAATAATGCTTCATCATTCGCTGGAGACTGTGAAAATAAGCACACAAGTTTTACAATCTTCCAGACAGTGAGAATCTTGTGGTAATTAAAGACATCAAATCAAGGTAGTAGTGAAGACAGCAAGAAGGTAAGAGTTCACAGCAGAAGCCTTGAGTGACTTTTCAAAAACAACCTGAATAAATTCATTTCTGTCAAGGGATCTGGGTGACAATTTGGTTGCCATATCCTGCAATCTTAGGCATACCTCAATATGAGAGACATGCTTGAGTACTTTTCTATAGCTATCCCCCCAAAATGGCACGAGCAGCTGAATGGCGTTGCAGAAACTGTGTGCCACTGTGAAATATTTCCCCTTCTCAGGTTATGAATTCTTTAAACTGACGTTTAAATTGCATCCAGGAACAATTTTCCCTAACTCTAGTTCAGACAGCATCTTGAAGAGGTATCAGTTGGACAGGCCTGCACTGACCTCCCGTAAAAGCTAAACCCCTTCTGTTTGGTGCAACTTTTGGAAGAAAAGAGAGAGAAAAAGAGGCCAAGTCTGTAAAATGTAGCCAAGAGATTTCAGAGTGCCCCCCTGATGAAATGCAGTAACCAAGAACAAGCAAACTATTTGCTCCTGTCTAGGGATAGCCTGGCTTCCCTCAAAATGGGGTGAAAGTGGTAATAAATGTTCTCAGGAGTATAAAACGGTACTCTAAGGAGAACTAGCATGATGCATGCCTTAATTACAACTGCCTGCAAGTATTTTACCTCTTATTTTTCAGTTTTATTAGTCAATTTATTGGAAAAAAAGGTTGCATGACTGTGAGGTCCAGTTAGCAAGCTCAATGTTTTGTTATAACTCAGACTATGAAAGAGTAAAAAATATGTCAGAAACTCTTTGCCTTCTTGTTGCCCGAAAATTGTTTTCCTTCAGTCTGTGTGTTTTGCAGACATCTAGTGAAGAAGCAGTAAAACCTGTGTCTTTGATCTCACTGTAGCAGTACATTAACTGAACCTCATATATTCACTTGCTGAGGAAATAAGCTGCTGTTATTCATGGAAGGACCAAAGATTTATATGTCTCGTCTCTGCTGCGTCCATCAATTCCAGCTCACGGCTTCAACAGCTGCATCAGTTAGAACCCTTTGAAATGGCCAGCTGGAGGCAGCAGGTATTCCCAAGTTCAATCAGAAAGAAGCCAATCACAGGCATTTTGGATCTCTAAAGTCAGTGTGACTTCCTCAGTCTATGCTGTGCTGCTAAACCATTTAATTTGTGAATAGGACATAGCTGATCCTCCCTGGCTCCACACTAGCTATTTAGTCCATCGAGGAATCAGGTATCTCACAGGAAGCTGCAAGTGAACTTGCAGATAGATGCCACCTATGGTATGATCTAAGTTCTACTACCTAATTCTGGCCAAGCTATGTCATTTGAAAAGAAAACAGAAATAATTTAGCTAGCAAAAATCAAGGTTTTTACAGAAGACTCCATTGTCTGCATTCCCATTTTTATGCTGATGATTTGATAATCGCCTTTTTGTTCTGAAACACTTTCTCATGCAAAAATGTGCAATTGATCATTTTTGTTCCCATTGTACACTGACATTTATTGGAACCTTTAATATGCGGTTTCCATGAATAGTATTATAGCCAGACGAAGGGAATAGCTGACTTGAACTTCTAGGTCACTAATTCTTCACAGATTAGCACTGTCAGCACTCATGTATGAAAGGGGAGATCTATCGGAATGGATGTGAGGAGTTTCACTCCTGCTTTGTAAATCATGCAGGAAATCACAGTGTAAACTAAACCTCTGCCTGTCACATCACAAGCAGGGTAGTAACTCCCCAGTTAAATTGACTTTTTGTTGCTGTTGATCAAATTTCTTATAATCCTTCCCACTTGTTTTGTGTAGTGCTGCCTTAGTGATGAAAGGCCTTGAGATTTATTAAAAGAACTTAAAATTAGGACAGAACAAAATAAAACAGCCCAGAAACTCACAAGCAGGGAAAAGTCTTTCCATCTGATCTTGTTGGTGATCGCAGTTCCCGTGGTAGTCTTGTGGGTTCACTCCAGGAGTGACCCTAGGTATTCTACTGGACACCAACAAACTGAGCAGCAGTAGAAAGCACTTTGGAGTTTCTTTTCTGGGAAACAAAATACTATGTCCATCAGCTTGCTAACAATCTGGGTTTCCTATTATGTATATATATAAAAAAAATCCTTCTCATAGAATCATGGAATGGTAAGGTTGGAAGGAACCTCAAGGATCATCTAGTTCCTTCCTCACTAGAGGAAAAAGAAAGTTTTTATTTCATATTTCTGTTATAGTGATAAAAACCTGCCAATATCAAGTGAAGCAGTGATGGATTCTGTAAATGCAAGTATGGTTGTTTGTTTTGTATGGTTTTGTTTTTTTTTTTTTCTTTCCTTAAATTAAGTGATCCCTCTTAATTCCCATGGTTGCAGACTTGCCTCCTTACAGCATTTTCCTCTCAGTATTTCTTCAGGGTGGGCCCTTTATATTGGGCAGAGACACAGAGCTCCACACTTTAGACTAACATATTTTTTTGAGACTACCTCCTATAGCTGTATATTTTTTTTACATGTGATGGGAGGCAGTTTCACCTTCTGAGAGGTTTTATTCCTCTCATCTCTGAGACAGTAATGCATTTACTTACACTGAAGCAGTTGAATCAGGCTGAAATTCAGTAACAATTTGTCATTAAAAAAAAAGAAAAAAAATATTTAAAAATATCCATGAATTCTCTTCATCCATTATCACAGGGACTGTAGCCTCTCATTCAGCAGATCCTACCTAAGTACTGCCAGACATAACCCAATTTTGCTTTAAAGAAACTATCAAATGCTGATTGTCAGCATTTATGCCTTGTAGTTTTAGTAATTTATAGTAAGATTGAAAAAGAAGGAAAAGAAGAGGTGACAGAAAAATCTTGGTTGTTTAAGCCAGGCAGGGAAGACTTGGAGGAGAGACAATTTCCTTCTGTGAATAAGATCTGAGTAAATAAAAGAACACAGATCACTGAATAAGCTTCCCCTTGGGAGGAAGAAAAGCTCTTTAAGTACAATAACTGTCTCTGAATAAATTTAGACTGGAAATCATAAGTGTCCTACCACTAGGGCAGGGATATTCTGGAATAAGCTTACAGCTGGACCTGAAGGAGTAAGTGAGACTTCCTAGGACAGAGCTAGATGATTACTTTAGGGAGGTATTAACTATTTCATGGTTATCAATGATCCAGGGACTGGCATTAACCAGAGTCCTTCCAATCCCATGTTCTTAGTCATAGTGCCCTAAGATAAGAGTTGTCTCTAAGTTTCTCATTTAGCACTTTTAGGACAGAATAGTCAGTACCGAAGTATAACTGTTAAGTCTAAAGCACTGTCAGTGTAAAGTAAGACAGGAGATGTGCTACACATCCTCCTATGAATGTTAATTTTAGAGAGATATTACTGATTTTGATGGAATCCCTCCTAGCCTGAGGATGTATGATTAACAAAAATTGTACTAAATAGTTTTACTTTAAAAAAAAAAAAAAAGAAGAAAGGAAGGGAGATATTGGAAGAAGCAAGATCTAAGTTGTCTCATTTTTAATAGCTGTCTTCTTTTTTAACTTTCCTGAATGGCTTCCCGCTATTTCTGGCTTAGACTCCTCCCAAGTGCCTCTTGAAAAGTCAGGGACATATGGCCCAATCAATGTTTAAAATATAATTGGTCCTGTATTATATGCTTGTAGCTCTAACTGCAATGATGGAATGACATTTCAGAGTGTCTTTTGATTCTGTGCTATTATGTCTTGTCTTGATGATCCATTGATATGGTTTGCTACTGTTTGAATGGTTTACTAAATGCCTTTCAGCCTGTGTTGTACTGGCACATCACTCATTACAGACACTTCAGGAGCCATTAGCCCTGCAAACAGGGTTTGAGTAATGAAGACCCTTCTTTTTCTGGTGTGAATGCAGAGAATGGGAAATCATTATTCAGGCTCTTGTTGCCGCAAGAAGGTGGTACTTGAATTGCTTATAATCACAAGAGCAATTAGACAAGAAGTTTATTACTTAGTTTTGTCTTAGGACTGGGATTTCAACGGCTGTGGTTAAAGCTGTCACTGGGGCAAAAAGCTGCACTGCAGAAAAGGTAATAATTTCACAGTTACCACCTGACAAAAAGAGTTAACGGGCTGCTACATAGTTTGTCAAGCCCAGTTTTCTTCCCAAAGGACACAGACACCGTCTGTACTAAAGTCTTTCCTGGGTCAGCAGGGGCCTGGGACCAAGGTGTGCAGTTTCAATGCACAGGCAGAAGGGCACAGAACAGTCAGCGTAGACCAAATCAGTATCACCATGGAGATCTCACAGCTGTTTCCATGACATTTATTAGTATTTTCAAATCTTCCTGAGTGGTGAACAGGAATGAAAATGACAGGCATTCTACTATACAAAAATCTAAAAAGAAAACATGCAGCACACTTTAAATCCACTGTTTATGTGATTGTTTTTAGATATCCAGAGAAGGGCAATGAGGCTGGTGAGAGGCCTCGAGCACAAGCCCTATGAGGAGAGGTCGAGGGAGCTGGGATTGTTTAGCCTGGTGAGGAGGCAGCTCAGGGAAGACCTTACTGCTGTCTACAACTACCTGAAGGGTGGTTGTGGCCAGTAGGAGGTTGCTTTCTTCTCTCAGGCAACCAGCACCAGAACAAGAGGACACAGTCTCAAGCTGTGCCAGGGGAGGTTTAGGCTGGAGGTGAGGAAAAAGTTCTTCACCGAGAGAGTCATTCCCCACTGGAATGGGCTGCCCAGGGAGGTGGTGGAGTCACCGTCCCTGGAGGTGTTCAAGGCATGTTTGGACGTGGCACTTGGTGCCATGGTCTAGTCTCAAGGTCTGTGGTAATGGGTTGGACTTGATGATCTTTGAGGTCTCTTCCAACCTTGGTGATACTGTGATACTGTGATACTGTGATATTTACAATAGCTGTATAATAGCCTTTCGCCAAGCAGTAAATCTCTTCTGTTAATGTATTTTTTTTTATTATTTGTCACTGTCCTGTGATTGCACCTCCTAATAAATATTATCAGGAGTTAAATATAAGAGGAATCTGTTTTACCATGAGAGTGATCAAACACTGGCGCACGTTGGACAGAAAGGTAGTGGAGCAGTCATTCCTGGAAATGTCCAAACCCTAACTGGATGTAACCCTGGGTAACTGGCGTTACTTAGCCTGCCTGATAGAGTGATTAGACCAGCAGACCTCTACAAGTGCTGTCCAGCCCCAGCGGGTCTGTGATTCTGTGATAAGAAGATGCGTAAGCGGTAACAGGATTTCTCTTTGCTGATGTGAATGGGAACTGAACAAGACCATGGGTGGTGTGCAGCCTTGCCAGGAAATCTCGCATGTGCTTTGTTAGAAGCGCGGTGTTAATGAAAGCATGCTTTCTATAAGATCTGTTTCTGTTTCCAGTAACTGTCGCCTGTCACTTTCTCTACTGAACTGCACACATTCTTTCTTAACTGCTGTTCTCCATTTTTTTTCTGTGACACCGGTACAGACCAATAAATATTGTTCTTTAGGGCAGGACACAGACAACATTACCTGATTGTAAAAGGAACAAGGAGTTTTATCACTCAGAGGAGAAACAAGTCCAAGAAAGAATGGCACATAGAATCTTAGAATCATAGAATGGTAAGGTTGGAAGGGACCTCAAGGATCATCTAGTTCCAACCCCCTGCCATAGGCAGGGACACCTCCCACTAGTACAGGTTACTCAAGGCCTCGTCCAACCTGGCCTTGAACACCTACATCATATGTGATATGTTGATTTTATTAATAGAAGACTCAGAAAATACATTTGTGGCAATGTAACAGCATTTTGCAGTCATCTTTATTCTTCTGTGGATATTTCACTGCAGCAGCAAATAAATGCAAAACCTGCTTAAATAAATAGCTTATGAAAACTTAGCAGTCTTAAGAGAAATGTTGGTTTGTTGGGGCTTTTTGTTTGCCAGAAAACTGAATTGCAGGACATCTATTGTTCTACTCTTTGCTACCTAAGAATGAAAAAGGTTTTGATTGTTTACTACTCTGATCTTAGAAATAGTTTATAAACATGCTCGGAAAATGGTGGTAACTTCTGGGGGGAAAACTAAGAACATTAGAGGTGCTGCTGGTTTTAAAATTATGGTGTGTGAGATTAAGACTGAGATAGTTGCTCTAACAGAGTGGTTTCCTTTTGTTTTGAGCTCCCTTGGTGGTGTATTTTAGTTCATCTTAAATTGTTTGATATTTAGATCAAACCCAGGTCTGTTTCATATAATTCAAACATCATAATAGCTAGCATTGAGTGGTTCTTTCCCAAGTGGAGAGTGGATTCAAGAGCTATCTGAACTATTACAAGTTCCTATTGAAGTTCTCATATTTTTGAGTAGACTGCCCAGGGTCAAAGAATGGGCAAAAATTTGTCAATGTATTTTAAGTTCTTATATTAATAATGCTAACATTAAAAAAAAAACCAACAAAAATAACCCAAACCAACAGTAGTAAAATATTTTCTCGCAGATTAGTTTACAGCAATAGTAATAAGTACCACAATATTCTGGCAGAATGGTGTAACATAGATATTACCATGGCTTGAGATGTCTTTCTGTTGTTTCCAAGTTTAAAAGTGTTTCCAAGTTTCTGTGCACTGTTACATCACACTGTAGTGCAGTCACTGCATATCATGCCACTTTACTCCAGCCAAACATATAACGTATGTCACCATAGCAACTCTAAGTCAAATTAGAGATACTTTACATATGACTTTGAGTATCGTATGCTAGTGCTGTGTCAATGTCTTACAGTTCTCTAGTTTTGCACCATGATAAATTAATTGTCCGCACCAAGTAATTTGCACTGTAAGGACAGGGTCAGGCCCTGTGCATTGAATTTCCAATAGGGTGTTTTCAAGATGTGATGGCTACACCTCAGAAGCTTTGATAGGCCGGTAAGGTTTAGATAAACATCCCAGTGACTTCTTGAACCACCTGAATCTCTGAAGCCTAGGAAACCAGACCAAAGAATTTTCAGAGCATGACTTGATTGATAAAGTTTGACTGATTTCTTCCTCTTACAAATTCTGCTCACATTTCTTCACTCATAAAATATCTTCCTGGAGTTACTAAAACGGCAAAGGTATAAGCAAGGAATTATTCTGAGACGCAGACTTGATCTGCAATTGGATCTTCCAATAAATGATCTTTTAAAATATTTTTTATATTTTAGAATTTTCCAGTAGGCTCAGATCTAGATTGTGCAAAGCTAAGGCACTTAGTGATTAGACAGCAGTGGAATGCCATGTAATAGAACACCTAAAGCAATGGCTAAATAGAGGACTGAAGGGTGTCACTGTATTTGTTTCTGTCTTTTGACTAGGACAAGCCAAAGGGGAATCTAGCTGGGGGTGGGGGGTGGGGGACAATAGACGAATCTCCCGTCATTGTTTCTCATCTGCCTAAGTGTCAAGCTGAGCAGCCAAATGCAGCCACGTCCTTCGCTTGTCATTTTGAAAACACATGCACCAGCAGCTTGCACACTTTGATAAATCACTAGACTCTGTGTATGTGCAAACGTTTTCCTGCTAGAAAATGCCAAAGGCCAGTCATATACTGCATTTCTGGTCTGTCAGTACCTTTAAGTCTCAAGCACTCAGATAAAGCAACATCGTATTTTGCTCAGACAGACCACAAGCCAGCACCTTGCAGGAGAAAAACTGCTTACTGGAACATACATGACATTTGTAAGCTACATGTTGGGTTTGTTGCGGCCTGTGGCAAAGGCTCTCGCTTATTTCTCTGCACAGAACCTGCAGCATTAAGAAGTGGCATTACTACCTTTCCAAAACTACTGACCGTAGTCAAGATTAACTACAAAAAAGTCTGTTACATGAGTTCCCCAAAGAATAGAAAACCACCACAAAATATTAGAATCATAGAATCATAGAATGGTAAGGTTGGAAGAGACCTCAAGGATCATCTAGTTCCAACCCCCTGCCATAGGCACTAGTACAGGTTACTCAAGGCCTCATCCAACCTGGCCTTGAACACCTCCAGGGAGGGAGCAAAGAGCAAAAAGTTTGAAGAATGAATAATAAAATTTGAAGAATGAATAATAAAATCATTTCAGTTGAAAAATACCTATAGGATCATTGAGTCAAATAAATAATACTTCAAATGGTGATACAAGATATATCTAGAGAGTCTAGGAAGTTGGACAACTTTCATTCTAGTTATTTATTCATTGACATAATTAGCCACAGGTCAATATCTCTGGGACATCTTTTGATAAGTATATCAAGTGATAAAGTACTCTGATGAACATGCAACAAAAAAAGTAAGTAAACTTCAAACTCATTACATGAAGATTTTTAAGGTCCTGTAAATAGCTTCTTGTAAAATCTGACCTGGATCACAAAAAAGAAAATTCTGGAAAATAATGTATTTCTTGTTCCTTATGCATTATTTGCATGCAGAGACTGATTCTGTTCATCAATTTCAGCTCTTCTAGGAGAAAAGCTTATTGTAACCATTATTAATACATTATGAGAATAACAGCAGGTTAGCTGTTACAGGCATCTAAAAGCAACTGGTAGGAAAGCATATAAAGCTATGACAAACATTTAAAGAAGTGCCTTCAATTTATTTGCAATATTCTGATAAAGTGCTACTAAGTGCCTAAACCTGAAGAACTGAAAGCAAAATTTCTAGGGTTCTGCACCACCAGCTCATCTCTCCAAATGATTATCTAGAGATTTTGTTCTTTGTTTCATCAGCTGAAACAGCCACTCAGGGCTCCCTGAGCATTGACTCTTTGCAAATTATCCCATTCCATGGCAGGTAATTGGAGAAATAAAACCACAATCCCCTTTGTCTCATCTTTATTACTCCAATCAGATCATTCACTTTTTACTTCTATAATCACTACAGAGTGCCAGTAAAGAGAATATTCTGATGCCACCAAATGGTTCCTAAATGAGAATCTGATAAGCACTCTATTTGTATTCGATTTGTACATAAATGGTGCTGTTTTTCAAGTACCTTACAGTGCACTCTACTTAATCGGGATGTGCTTAATCAGAAGAAATCATTTAATGGGACATTGTTCAGGGATGCATTTTAAGCCCAGTGATAATTAACAACAAGGAATGTGGATTAATGGTAACAGTAATTCATGCATACTGGGACACTCAAATTATTCTGTCTTGGTGATGCCTTTTGTGTTTCACTCTCCTGGTGATTTGTTCACTTTGTTTCTCTAAGAACTGTTTTCAGTCTCTGCATTGTAAAGAGGAGGATCAGTAACTAGATCACCATTGTCTGTTCCCAGGATTTGATGGGCTCTTTAGGAGTAGGTAACACTGGTAATACTAAGTCTAAAGTTGTGTGGAAAAGCATTCTTGCTAAACAATACTTACTTTTATCATTTGGTGATCAGTGTTGGTCTAAAATGGGAAGTGGGGCAAAGTTTGTTGGGAAAAATATTTTTGTAAGAACAATATGCACATCCTGCTATAAGGAGGATACTGAGATTTGGCATTTATGGCGGTGACACTGTGACTTAAAAATGGACAAAATTGAGATATCTACATCCATCCTTTTGATAAAAGGTAACATCCCTCCCTGCAAATCCTACATCATTTTTTTATTAAGTACAGCTTTACAAGGAAAAGAACAAACCAGGATGATTGAGCTGAGCTTCCTTTTGTTTCATGCTATTGTAGCTGATCACCATCCATCACCACAATATTTTCCAATGTGGCACTGCGCTGGACAGCCCAAAAAGCAGCCTGAGAAGTTCACTGAGTACACAGCAAAATAAAGATGTGTGACAGTTGTGATCACAATGGCATAACATATGTTTTATTGGAACCTCCTGATGTTTTTAAAAAAAAAAAACTTTTGTAGAGCTTATTGGTTTTATAAAATTATTCTATCACAACACGGGCTTTGATTTCCTTACAGATTTCTAACTGGAAAAAAAAACAAACAACAAATAAAGAAAGAAACAAACGAAAAACCCAAACAAAACTGAAACCAATAAAACAACCAAAACCAAAAATTCCTTTATTTTAAATTATTTTAAGTATTACTTACTGCAACTTCAGGATCTGCATGAAAAAAATAAACAACCCAACAACCTTTCTTCATGCTGTATGCTGCTGTGAGTTTCCTCAGCTCGTCTGCAGAGCTCAATTCTGACCTTCAGCACCTGCTGTGCACTTTCACAGTCACACAGCACAGAGAGAATGGTGTCCATTCATCAACCAATTAATGCAAGATGCTGTTAAGAGGTGATTTTTTTATATGGGGAATATTAAAAAAATACACAAATTTTAAGCATGACATGGAAACTGTTGGATTCGGTTTATTATATAAAGATGCCAACTGTGTTGACATTTACATATGAACTAATCATTGCAGTTATCCTATATAGCCACAGGAGAGGAGGAGGCAGCGGCATGCTGCTTATTATACAAATAATTAATAAGACAATTTAAGATTATTTTTGCTTTCTATTGTGCTGTCTCAATTCTTTGCACAGTGTGAAAATTCATCTGAGATAAGAGGCTTCAGTATATCACTTACACACAGTAAAAGAAATCCTATTTGCTGTATTTCAGCTATATTGACTCTAACAGGGTGATAGAACTTGAGGTCAGCACTAAAAGATGCCTGCTCATTTCGTCAGCTCCTACAGCAGAAGTTTTCATACCACAGCAGCCACTAATCAGTACCTAAAGAATTTCTAAAAGACACATATTAGTTGCCTCTAAGGTAAAACCCCAGGCTAACAGAATTGAAGTTAAGGAATGTGCTAACAAATAATTTCACATAACATGAGTGCCAAAGCTAAGGATGATACTACACTGCCAAAAAGACTCATTTTGCAGTTTAGTTCTGGTTTCTGGTCTCGTGATTGCTCACAGTGTAGGGAAGGTAGTTCATTTCGAGGCTTGTAGTTGAATCTCTGTCCAAAACAAACTCTGATATGGTTCTGGAAATAGCTTCATCCAGGAACTCCTCCCACCAGGTATAATGGCTGAGACTGCTCTGTATTTGGTCAAATCAGCCATGTCTAGGTATGCAGTTCAGATTCATGACAAAAACTACTTGTCTGTTGGGCTGCAATGTATTCCTCATGTTGAAAGCACTCCTAAAAGTAATATTTGTCTTGATTGAAAGTAAAGGTCTTGAAGGAGACACAGGGTTGAATGCTATGTAGTTGAATGAGGCCAGTCTGCTCTAGAGAAGTGAAGACATGAGCCATCCTGCACATCTTGCTCTGGAGTCCAGAAATAATGTCCCATAAAACCTGCATCTGGTCTTACATTGTAATAATTTCTTTAGACATCTAATAAACTGACAGTAACCTACAAAAGAGTGCAGGCTTCAATGAAGATGCTAAAACTACACTCCTTTTTTTTTAGCCTCATGACAACTGATGATAGCCTGGATTCCCTGTAAGTGATTCTTTAAGCATGGGAGAAGAAAATTGTGAGTTTTCAGGAAGTATCTCCAGAAGAACACCAAAAATGCAGATTCCTGAGAGAAAGAGATCTGAGCAATAAGGAAAACACACGTGCTGATCCTGAAAAATGACATGGAGACAATGCAAAGAATACTTTAGTTATGGTAAGCAGAATTACTAGTCTTCAAGGATTTGCTTAAGGTAGCTTATTAATATCAGGTGAAATGGTGTCTTTTGTCAAATGAAAAGAATTTTTGGTTTTGGCTTCAAGGGAGGCAAAACTTAATCCTTTCTATTCTTCAGCAATACACAAGATTTTAAAGCATCTTACCTAACCAATATTTATGTTTGAGCTAAACTCCTGCTGTAAATTCACAGAAAGAATAATTTCTAGGATGAAACCAATCTGGCCTATTTTAGATGCCTATTTTTCAGATGTCTATCTTCAGAAGGCCCTAATGGCATCCTAGAAATGTCCGTTTCTTTCCGTTTGCAATAAAGGCAGTGTAAACTCCTAGCACAGACATAAGCATCTTCAGTTAATCAGATGAATCCCACTCCAGTGTGTCTGTTTGAATACATTTCTAATTTCTTATCTCCAAGTGCACATTACAGGAAATTTTGGTTAAATTGACTTCTACATTTTTACATTTGTTTGGTTATATACATCTTCTACAGTGATATTCTATTTTTTTTTATTAGTCAGAAACAGAATGTGAAAAATATTTTTAATGTGTTTAAAATGTGGTTTTCTATTATACATAAAAGCTGTGTACCAAATAAACCAATAAACTAACACAACCCCTTATTTAAAATTGTGGGACTATTTATAAACACTACATTATATATTATATATATTATATAT
>WBNM01008486.1:0-22290 GCA_013399055.1 Ramphastos sulfuratus | reverse complement strand
GAGGGCAACAAAGCTGGTGAAGGGCCTGGAGAATAAATCTTATGAGTGACTGAAGGAGCTGAGGCTGTTTAGTTTGAAAAAGAGGAGGCTGAGGTGAGACCTCATCACTGTCTACAGATACCTGAAAGGATGCTGTGGAGAAATTGGTGCTGGTCTCTTCTCACAGGTAATTAGTGATAGAATAGGAGGGAATGGACTCAAGCTGTGACTGGGTAGGTTTAGACTGGACATCAGGAAATCAGGAAACATCTTTTCACAGTGATCAGACATTGGAATGGGCTGCCCAGGGAGGTGGCTGAGTCATCAAGCCTGGATGAGTTTAAAAGTCGTTTGGATGTGATGCTTGGGGATGTGGTTTAAAGACGAACTTTGTAGAGTAGGGATAACGGTGGGACTTGATGATCCTGAGGGTCTTTTCCAACCTGAACATTTCTGTGATTCTGTGAAAACAGACTTCCTGTTCAGTATGTAGCAAATTACTAATACATCCTTTACACCACTAAGTGCAATTGATTGCATTGTGTCTTTTGGCCTACTTTTATAGACATAATGCTGACCTCAGTGCATTCCTAGGGAACTGATGGAGTTCCTTCTCATTTACATTGTCTCCAACCAGACGTCAATCAGGAATTCTGTTCTTCCTTTCACATGAAGATTTTGATCAAATTCATTACGGCAAAAATCCATTTTTGAAAACAGCTAAAGATGTGCAGTTATCTTATCAGCAAAGTCCTTCAGCAATGCCTACCACTTGTGTTCTTTTTACCAAAAGAACAAAGAGATTCTGATTAGAAGGAAGAGTAGACAACCTCATTCTCTAACATATTTACCTTCTCTGAATTATTCACTTGCTTAATTCAGTTTCACATGTCCTCAAAGCGAGATTTTCCATACAAAAATTACCAGTTTGGAAAGAATGATTTTAAGGTCTCCAGTAATTTATGTGACAAATTCTAAATGCATTGTAAATTCAGATGATTGACAAAGAGAAGAGGGAGCAAAGAGAAGCACTGCTGTTTTACAGTGCTGCCAAAGCCTCTCTCAAACACAAAGGCAAAAGTGTTTTTGAAAAACTCTTCAAAATTCTCTTGGAAGGCTCTTTTGTTTCTGAAAGCTGTCACAACTCCTAAAAAGATATTTCTGGAGCAATAACAAAAAAAAAAAAGGGGGGGGGAAGAGACTTTTTAAGGTTGGAGCTTTATAAACTTTTAAAAAACAAGATCTGAAGAATTTCCATTTCAAGTGCTGTTTCATTTTAACCACAGTCTTCACATACAGCCTTATATAGAATGTAGCACCAGAAAGTTGCCCTGCCTGCAATTTGGTCTCAATTGCCAAATGGAAAAGGGGAGATTGGGAAAATGGCAGTTGCAGAACTATGAAAGACCAGGATGCCATGGTGACTTCTTGGAGAAGACCTTGAATACAAGGCTTGCCTGTTGTGCAATGGGGAGCCTGTAGATACATAACATGGCAGAAGTACTCCACCAGATAAGCCAGCAACTTCAGCATCACCCATTGCTCATAGTTTGATGAACCACTTTAAGAGCAATAAAGATGAAACCTATGAGTATTTCATGCACCTAGCAGACAGTAAAATACCATGAGAATATGATACACCTCCCAATTGCTAATAAAACACAGTTTTTACTATTTGAGCTTGAAAACTGAATCCTGATGCCTGTTAAGTAATGGCAAGGAGATTCTTCATATCAAGCTAACTTGAGTCTCTCTGAAGGTAGTAGGACATCTGCCTGTCATCCAAGTGGAGACAGAGGGATACATGGAATAGCACAGATACTTCTTCCTGCTCTATTAATTGGCTCATACTAGTGTAGTAATGGTGGGAACAGAAGCAGTAAAAAAAATCCCATTTTAATCCAATGGAAGGGGTGTCTGAGCTCCCAGTAATAAAAAGCATGTGATGTCAGAGTCCACACTGTGGTTGAAGTATGTAATAGAGCACCAAAGCTTTACTGGTTAAGGTAAAAACAGCAGAGAGGAGTTGATGCATTTTATATTAAGCCACTGTGTGGTTATCAGCTAAACCTAAACTGCTGAGGATCAAATACAGCTTTGGCTTTTGAGGGGTTTTGTGTGGAATTAATCATTCTTTTAACTGTTACCCTCAAAATTGGCAAGGAAATACTCCCATATTCCAAGATTCAGTTATGTAACTCACAACCTGACTACCAAAACAGATACTTCACCACAGATCTTTTAAAATGGTGTACAGAAAAGCAAAAGAACATGAATATAAAGTGAGAAGGTGGGAATTTTCGTCCACAGACATCATTAATCTCCCAGTCTAGGTGAAATGCAGAAGTGCAATTTTGTATTAACAAGATGTTGATCTTATAACAGAGTTTTAGAGAGAGGGAAAAAATCATGCTCTACTTATTGCCAAAGCAACTAGCTTCCCTAAAACAAGTAAAGCTCTCTTCATCAACTAATCAATCAAAGTAACAAGTAGGTACCTTCCTCAGCTCAGTCCAGGATGTCCTCTCATGTCCTCCATACTGGTATGGCTGCTGGTATCACAGATCTATAGCTCCGAAGCAGTCAAGCAGCTGGTAAGGTATCTGGATACTCTACTCTGGAAAGATGGCCTTAAGATAGCCTTGAATGTATCCAGCATAGTTTAGTCTTCCCTACTGAGCTTCAGCAGAGGTGAGCAGCTAAGATTCACCAGCATGCAGATTTTCCTTGACTCTGAGACTTTTACAATGATGGTGGATAGGAAGCTTATCAAAGGCTGAGAGAATATTTTGCTTGCCTCCCTTCAGAGACAGAGAATATGTTAGTGTGGCAATTTGCCTGTTCCTGTATCTAAACTGTTCCATAAAAATATTGGATTTATTCTCTTTGAGCCTACTGTAATATATGGTACTCAGCAAAGCTCAAATCTCCCTGGAAACACTCTGAATTTTCCTGGCCCACAGCCAAGAACGGTGTGTGTGCAGGAGGACAAATTATTAGAAGATATTGAAAAAACCCTTCTGAATTACCTGTGTCTGTCTGGAAACTTGACGTATCTCTGCTTCAGTAGATACATAGCAAGGGCAGAGTTCACAGCAGAGACGAGCAGCAGGAGGGACAAAGTTGCAACAAAACATCCAATGAGAGTCTCCTCTTTTTCAGAAACCTGTTAGCCCCCATGAGATTTAATGACAGGCTTTTACAATGTTCTTTGTCCCTACAGCCAGTGCTTTATATCCCATAATCTGGAAAGTGGAAGTTTTCTGAGGCCCATGGAAAAACCCAAGCCCCATTTCTCAAGTCTGTGAAGCGACTAAAATATATGTAGACATTTTTTTCCCTTTTCTTTTTCTTTCTTTCCTTTTCAAATCACAGTAATTTTTTTTTTTTTTTTTTTGCAGCTTATCAAGCCTGTAAGGGGCAGAAGATTCACACCACAACCATCTTGGTACAGCTAATACCTGAGTCACAAAAATATTTCTTTTTAATTTCTTCTGTTATCTGTCAAGTAACAGAAATAAAAACTATCTTGCCAGAGTATGCTATCCTGAAAGGAAGAGTCATGCCCTGGTTCAGCGTATGAACACAACCTGGCCCCATGGAAAGATAATTACGTTTTGACAGCTCACCATACTTGCATAATTATAATCTGGGGAGGGTTACTGACGTGTATGAACAATACCATGATGCAAAGGCAAGTGCATAGTGTATGCCTCAAACCTACAGTCCACGTTGAATGGTAGAACTCTCTTTGAACACCTTGCCTGCTGCACAGATTACCTGTCCCTGTAGGAAGAATGCTGTGCATGAATCAGTTTCTCATAGAGATCTCACTTGTTAAGAGCTAGACAACAAACAGTTTTATCCTGTAAGTGAAGACTTACTAGTCAAGAAAATAAGATTTTTAATCTGAAAGGGAGAAATACATTGCTCACTCTGCCTGCAAACTAACCTGTACTCAGTTATCCTTTCTAGTTTCTCCCTTCCCCTCTTCCTCACCCAAGAGGGTGTAGGTACATCTTTGAGCACCCTGTTTCAGTATTCTCTCACAGTAAAAATGTTTTCTCTCATGTTTGGAGAAATTACCTATATTGTAATTGAACTTATTACCTCCTGTCCTGCCACTGAGCTCTCTTGAGAATAGCTTGACACCATCGTCTTTATAACCTGCCAACAGATATTTACACAAATGGATAAGGTAAACCTAAGCCTTTTCTTCTCCAGTCTGAACAATCCCAGATCTCTCATTATCCCCTTATATGGGAGCTGCTGCAGCACTTTCATCGCCTTAGTGTCCCTTTGCCTGACTTAATCTGGTATGTGCATGTCTCTCTTGTACCAGTGCAATGAGCATTTCCCCCAGAACTTCAGACGTGTTTCACTAGTCCTGAGTAGAGGAAGGTTCACCTTCCTGGACTTGCTGATGATGTTCTTCCTAATGAAGCTCAGGATACTGTTGACCTTTACCATGAAGATGAAAACCTGGCTCATGGTCAGCTTGCCTGTCAGGACTCCCAAGAAATCCTCCAAAAAACTGCTTTTTAACCCATAGACTCTATTGGTGTGTGGAGTTGGTTTTCCCCATGTGCAGGATTTAATATTTCAGATGGCCCATTTCTCCAGTCTGTCAAGGGCCTTCCAGATAGCAAGTGGTGCAGTTGAAAATACCAGAATCTACTGCTTCATAGCAGTAATTTTTGTGATGTGAGCAAAGAGAGGCAACAGAGAAGGAAGAAAGGCATCTGGAGAGGTGCAGAAAATAGGTGGATAGAGGAGAGATGAACTATGAGACTAGTGTGAACAAGCAGTAGGAAAGGAGATGAATAATTCTCCTGGCGTGAGTATGACATGTACAGCTTCCCTGACAGATATGCAGGAGTAATGATGAGCAAGCAGAAAATAACTCCTTCCACTGATAGGGCTGGATGTACAAAAATACATATACTAATTCTTAACAACCTTACTAAAGCCAGATAAATCTCTATAATCTCTTTCAAATTTGTCCATTTGAATATACTGGCATCAATTGTTCTTATGTAAGCCTTCAGAATTAACTTTGGTTAAACACATCAGTTAGACTGAAGTTTCAAAGAAGAAAAAAAAAGGCAAATACATGGCCAAAACATTCCTTTTAATTTGGATCTGAGTGTCTTGCTCTAAACTACTTTTGAAAGCTTTCATCTCAGTGTAACCAGACCTGACCAGCTGACTGACTGGTTCTCCAGTCTTTGGGCAGCAACCTTCAAGGAACACCTCTGCCAGGAGTGTTTGTATAAAACACTGGCTTAGTTTTCAATAAGAATGCTTTCAGGGAGAAGTTGTGGGCAAGCTTTTTACTAAAAAAAACCCGCAGAAAGTTCAGCTGTTTGACAGATGAGTTGGGTAATTAAAGGTGGCAAGCACCTAAAGTGGAACGGTGGGAGCTAAGTGCCAAAAAGTAAATAGAAATCTGAATGACAAAGTGTAGGTGACATATAGGCATTAATGAATGCTGTGTGGAGTAAAATATCTAGAATAGCATCAAGGGAAAACCCTCTTTGTCCAGCTAACACATCACATGCTCTAGCAGTCTTAGATGTCACAGATTGTTGACAAAATAAAAAAACAAATAAATGGAAAATTGTGTTATCAATTATTCAGGTTTATCTTGATAAACTGATAAAACCGTTGTCTTACAAAGAAAAGTTGTGCTTCAAATAAGAAAAATTAATTAGAGGAACCATTAGAGTTCTTGGTAAATCTCAGCAAAATGATTAAACCAACAGACATAAAACCACACATACACTACAATTTAGACATTTGCTGCCAGCACAAGAATGTGTGGATACAGAGCTTCCGCTTGGAAAGATTTAGGCTACTTCTGTCTGTAAACATTTTAAATAGTAATAGCCTGCATAAGCTGTGATGATAGATTACAGCAACTGCTGGACATGTACTGGAAAGGCTTTTTACTTTAAATAATACTACACTATGGAAAGGTGCAGAATGAGGCAGTTACTGAAAGAGAGAAGAGAGCAGAAACTGTGTCAGATGCACACACATTGCAGTCACTAATGGACAAAGTCCCCTATGATGGCTAAGGTGGATTTAAGCATAATAATATGTTGCAGTGGTGATATGTGGTGAATTCCTGGATGCTTCTAAATTAGTAAGTCAAAAGATATAAATACATACTCCAATTTATAACAAAAACAACAACAAAAAGAAAAAAGGAAAAGAAAAAGAAAAGAAAAAGAAAAGAAAAAGAAAAGAAAAAGAAAAGAAAAAGAAAAGAAAAAGAAAAGAAAAAGAAAAGAAAAAGAAAAGAAAAAGAAAAGAAAAAGAAAAGAAAAAGAAAAGAAAAAGAAAAGAAAAAGAAAAGAAAAAGAAAAGAAAAAGAAAAGAAAAAGAAAAGAAAAAGAAAAGAAAAAGAAAAGAAAAAGAAAAGAAAAAGAAAAGAAAAAGAAAAGAAAAAGAAAAGAAAAAGAAAAGAAAAAGAAAAGAAAAAGAAAAGAAAAAGAAAAGAAAAAGAAAAGAAAAAGAAAAGAAAAAGAAAAGAAAAAGAAAAGAAAAAGAAAAGAAAAAGAAAAGAAAAAGAAAAGAAAAAGAAAAGAAAAAGAAAAGAAAAAGAAAAGAAAAAGAAAAGAAAAAGAAAAGAAAAAGAAAAGAAAAAGAAAAGAAAAAGAAAAGAAAAAGAAAAAAGGAAAAGAAAGAAAGAAGAAAAAGAAAAAGAAGGGGAAAAAAAGAAAAGAGAAAAGATAAAAGAAAACCAAAAAAGGGAAAAAAAAAAAAGCATACCTGGTTTATCCTGAGTTGTGTGTGAGCAGAAAATAGATCTATATAAACACATACTGCCACTGGTGATTCCATAAGTGATCTGACAGCCCCATAATATTGAAAAAAGATGTGTGAAAAAAATATCTAGGAAATGGCTTACCATGTCACACTGTGCAGGTCACAGAAGTCTTGATCCATACTACCATAAGAGTCATTACCTCCCAACAGGGTTTGAAGAGTTTCTTCAAAGCATATGGGGTATGCTTCCTGTTATTTAGTTCTGATAAATCATGCACAAGAGTTTTGTAAGATATGTTTTCAAATAACCAAAACTTAATTGCAAACTACAATGTCACTGAGCTATGACTTTCTTCAACATTGAAGAGTGTCTCAGAGAAAAACGAAGACATTCTTTCAAACAGCTATTCTGGAAATCAAGGCTAAAGTCTGGATGCTACTGTTAAGTCATCTTATTTTGGTGAGTTTCACAGTGTCTTAGTATCTCTGTAACTGGTCCCTTTGCTTACTTGTTTTCAGGAATCAGAATGCATTTTATCTGCAATAAGCCTTAAAATCACCTTGAAGCAGAAGCTCTAAAGTGAAGGGAGAGTTAAGAGGGACGAAAAAAATTAGCCTAAGGTGAGAATCTTTTCTTAGTTATGCAAGGAGGAACTCAGCATTCTACACTCTCAACCACAGTAAATCATTGTCTTTCCAGTGGTGACAAGAAAGTTATCAAATTAAAGCTCTTCAGAGTCCAGCCCTATTTTGATGTGGCACCTTTTTTTTTTTTTTTTTTTTTTTTTTTTTTGTATCTGAGAGAGCTGTAGGAGTGATGCTTTGGTTTTACTGTTACAAAGTATCTACTTTGTACTACATCCCAGTCAAATTTCCCATATAAAGTCTGTTTATTTGGGCCAGAAATGTAATGTAATGTAAAAGGAAATTGTGGCAGTTTGATAGAGCTGGATCTGCCTGTATTCTTACCCTTCTGCTCACTGCTAGCATGTGGGGTGGGAAATGGCCAACCGGAAAGGGTACCAGGCATATGCTGCAGCAATCACCAGCCTGTTCTTCTGTGAGCTACCAGCCAGCAAAAGAAAGAGAAAGCACCTTCTTTTGTCATGTGTTCCTGCTTTGCAAAGGTGCTCCTTATACNCCAACCTTGTTTATACTGTGATATTGTGATACCTGCAGCATTTCTAGAGCGTTTCATATCCATTCCCTTATCCATCACCATCCTGTATGGTGAATGCATAAGAATTTCACTCAGGAGAGTCATATGCAGCCACAAATAGTGTTTTACCAACTAGCATTGTAGTGCTGGGTTTAAATAGCTTCTGTTGTTTACAGATGGGCTGTCAAGACTGTCACTGGTGTATGGCTATTTTTAATAGGCACATAATCAATTAAATTGACTACATGTGTTCAAAACTGCCATGAGAATCCTACCATACAAATATAGTACATTAGAAAAATCTCTTTACAGGAGTTACTTATTGAGAACCAAAATAAAATGCTGGGTACCATGTGTCATGAGGACATTATTCATTCATGACAACATGGCTTTGCATTTGATGTACTCTGCAGTGCAAAGGGAGCCACTGAAAAGTTACATGTGGCGGCACAGTAGGGATTGGTGCCGACAGTGAAAATATAGTAACCACGGAAAAGGATCTCAACTGTAACTGCATCTGTCACACAAAACCTCGGTGGGATTGGCAGAAACTCTTGAAGAAAGAAAGTACTTTGGGTTTACTAGACCATCTGTGGGAGCCATGTGTTTTGCAATAGCTGATTTTTAGTCAGATGCAGAAATCACTGTCATGAAAAAATGCTAAGGCAACCAACACAGAGACAAGGCAGCAAGTTGGTGATTTTCATCCTGAAGTAACATGGTGCAGCTGGAATATGATTTGCTGAGACTCCTAAGCCCAGACATGTGAGTTGTTATCAGATGTTATCAGAGCCTCTTTCCTACCAACCACAATCAGACATTCTAGGGAGTAATTTAGCTCCTGTTGGCCTTTTTCCTCCAAACAGGTGGATAAATTAGAAAAAAAAATTTTAAAAAAGACAAAACAAAAATATGAACGCATTAGAAAGAGAAATTAGACTAATGTAAACCCTTCATTTAAACCCCCATTAGCCAAAACTTACATGTTATCTCACTCACTGTCAAGCAGATGATCAGAGAGCTGATTAAAATACCTCTATTATAACATTCCCTTCTAAAGGAGGAGTAGAGAGATGGGAGGTAGAGAGATGGGAGGAAGAGAGATAGAGAAGGAGAACTAGCAGACATGAAGAGTTTATCCCAACATGTCACCAGAACTGTTCATTGCAGACATGAGAGCTGAAACATTCTTCAAGATCCCAGAGTGCATTAATATCTAGAGTCAAGTCCATGTCCCATTGCTAAAGGGAGCCCTCACTCAACACAAAGCCCACTGCATTACAACTAGGGAGAATATCATTCCCCATGTACCTGACTCTCTCTAGCTCTTCCTGGAGAGCAAGTTTACAATGAACACATCATTTGCCACAAATTGCTGTCACAAAGGTATCTGGAAGATACTTTCTCTGCAGGCTGGAGGCTGCTGAAAGCACACACTGCGATTTCTTTCAATATGCTGTCATTCAAAATTGGCTAAGCAATCCAAGTGACAGCTCTGCATCTGCAGTTGATTTATGAGTAGGTCATAGTGAATATTATAAATCCAACCCTTTTTATATCATATATAGGTATCTACACATGTCTTGAGATTTTCTGGCCCTTGATTAATCAAGCAGGAATCTTTGAAGCTCTTTCCCTATGATAGGCCTTATTAATACAACACCCTTTTTATTTGTTAGGCTGCAATGCTCACTTAGAATATAGTAGTTCTGGGCTCATTCCAGTCATTAATTTTAAATCACCGGAATGTCTGAGAGACATACAAACACAGCCTCCAAAAATAAGGGAAGTGGACATCCCTTGAAACCTAAGCAAATCCTCACAGGAAGTGTGTCTCAAGTTTCTCCTCAGATGTGGTTGCAAACATGCACTCCAAGGTTTGACATTCTCCAGAGTATCACTTGGATCAAGCACCTGCTCTGCTATGAAACAAGCTGCACCAGAATGACTATGAGTGAAGATTTAGAGATCAGTCACAAGGGAGGTCACAGACACTATGTCTAGTAAATAATACCAAAATGGGTCTTGCATCATGTGCTAGAAATGACCAAAACTTTACCTTCAGGAAGTCAAGTGAAGGGAAGACATTAATAAAGTATATTGATTCTGTCATGTATGCACCTGCCAGTAATCACCACCTCTGTTTCACTTGGATGTAGCCCAAGACGCCCAGCTTTCATCCAGAACATAAGGGTAATGGAATGGAAATTAGGAAAGCTCCCTTAATATTGGTTGGAGCAACTTTTATAATATGTTCCTTTGCACCTAGTGTGGGAAGATATAAAATGCCAGAATAATTGTTTAATTGTAAGAGAGGAATCCAGACTTCATTCCAGAGACAGGATAATAACTGAATCATGTAGACTCATGAGGATGCAGAAAGGAAAATATATCAGTTATGCATATTAGTAATATGGAACAAAGTATGTAGCAAGCAATTGTGGGGAAGATGAGGAGTCACATTGCATAAAAGTGCCCAGCATTACTTTGTGAATTAGCAATGCTGTGTGTCATTCAACTGTCGGAAAGAATCAAGACTGTCACTGTGACAAATTCCTCATATGGCATTACAGAAGGTTACGCTGTGCTTGAGATTAATTCAGCAGGCTTCTAGTGAGCCTTAGCAAGACAGCAGCAATGGTAAACTCCATTCAGGAGTTTACCATTGACGTGACATAGCTGTTCCAGTGCAGAATCCTAGACATGATTAATACCAAACCTATGTCAGTACGCCTAGATTAATGACAAACAATAAACATGTAAAGAATTCATGCATTTAAAATTCGTGTTGCTTCTTAGTTTCAGTAGACACTATTCAATGGTGGGGAAAAAAAATCAGAACTTCTGATCACTACTAGTACACAAGAAACAACTGCATCTCTTTTTGAGGCTATGAGTACAAGAGGATGCACACATGAAATATGCTATTTTTTTCTCCTGAAGGATTTCTTTCACAACATGTAAGGAATGAAAACCAAAAGAACTGATGTAGTGTTACAACAAAGAGTATTATTACAATTAAAAATATGTCATCCAAAATTGACCAACAATTCAACTGTTGAGGAATATAGAGGAATTATCAAGATTATCTGGGGTTTTTTTCAGCCATTTATACTTCAAATGTTTTCAACTATGAATGAAAATGTAAGCTTACAGATTCCTTTAAAATTTTTATTAATAAAACTTGATTTCTATGTGGAACAAATCTTGACTCAGGAGATTTGAATAGCTATGTAAGTATTCTGGCAAGCAAGATATTGGAAACACCAGTTGTCAACATGAAGACATGATTTTTGGCATTTTTGGTACAGTGCCTCTGAGACAGTCCAGAAATTAAATCTACGATAATGCTTTCAAATTAGCTGACAAAGATATATAAAACAGTAGTAAATATTTTGTAGCAAACGCACTCTCTTAAAGTTGCTCATCTCAATTTGTTCATGCTAAATATAAAGGTCAAAGAGCAGGGGAAGTATAAGCTGAGTATTAGGAGGAAGTTCTTCACAGAGAGTGATTTGCCATTGGAATGGGCTGCCTGGGGAGGTGGTGGAGTCACTGTCCCTGGAGGTGTTCAAGAAAAGACTGGATGAGGCACTTAGTGCCATGGTCTAGTTGATTGGCTAGGGCTGGGCGATAGGTTAGACTGGATGAGCTCGGAGGTCTCTTCCAACCTGGTTGATGCTATGATTCTATGACTCAGTTGAAGGACTTCCACTTACTGGAGTATTTTTTGCTGCATGTATTCTCACTGTTAGCCAAATATGAATCGAAGTGGTAGATTCCAGTTGACATAATATTCTCTCTTGAGTGATTGCCAGTGCATCTATTCCCTAAAGCAAATCAATATTTTTTTTAATGTTACTGACTTTTTATCTTAAATTTATTTGTTGCCTGTTTAGGCACCAGGACAGACAAGTGTATTTATTTGTTCTGTTATCTAGCTAATGCCTTTATTCACTTGTAAATGTCAGTCAAGCCCCTTTCTTTCACTGAAGAGCCTAATCAAGGATACAACCACTAATGAAGATGATCTTTCATTAGCTGAGCTGTCTGGTTATGTTACAGCTCCAAATGCACTTTCAGTTTAGCATTTGTGTTGGGGATCAATCACATAACAAAACAGCAGCTGTCGTTTTGAGCTATAGTTTTAAAAGAAATCTTTATCCAGTCTTTGTTTTAATAAGCATAATAATTAAAGTTACAGATTCACCAGTACAGCTGGGTACTGATGAGTCGACAGAAATAGAAACTGGAGAGGGGGGGATTTATTAATTAGAGTGCCTTTTCTTAAACTCCCCAAGGCAGAATGAGACATTTCCCTAATAACCACCCATATTTTTCATAAAACTTTTCCTACTGTGTTTTGGGGCTCTATCAGGCCTGTGTCCACTCATTAAATCCTATATCTGCTAGAACTAATTTCATGCTAAACTTTCTGAAATGTACTACTCATTTTAGCGAGCACAATATCTTTGGTGAAATACAAAAGGGTGGTTGAAATAAATCCGTTCTAGCAGCTAAAGGTTTTGCCTACTAATGACAAAGATTATGTCCATATGGTGCATGTGGAAACTATTAATTCCAGACAATCGATGTAATGCTCCTGATCACTGTAACTGTAAGAAGAAAAAACTAAATACATACATGCAGAAATTTACAGTAAGTGGAGGTAGCAGCTTGATGAGTAACAGATATAATGTGCTTATTTCAGTGAGGGGAAGATGCATATTCCTCTTGTCAACCAAAGTGAATTCAAGGTATTTCTGGTTACCTGCTAATCTGAATCACAAATCAACTACAATTATGACTCGTTTCAGTGTTCCGAGGGAGTGGTCAAAACTTCTTTTAAAAGTCATTCTGGTCATTATTAGGAAAACAAGCTTTACATAGTAATTCTGGGTTGAACTATTTTTCCTTTTCAGAGCTGCACTAGGTTAAGTGAGGCATTCTACTGCTGGTGAGAGGACGGACGCTACTCGGTGGGCACATAAGCGTCTAATGTCCATTTAATCGACAGTGCTACCTTACACACCGAAGGACAGAAGACATAGGACTCAACTTTGTGAAATTTCTATGTATACAGAGGCACCTCAAAATGTGTCTTTCAACTGTCACAGATGGATCTTTTGGATCTGTCTGAAAGAAAGCCATGGTGACCGTGCAGCTGCTGCGCTGTGTGTCTGAGCCATCGGCATGACGCAGAAAACTCTGCTGAGTACTTAGTGGATTCATTAGCATCAGAATGAACCTCGTGTCCCTAAATAGGAGAGTATTTCCTGGCAATGCTGCTAGCAACATTATTCTAAGTTGCTGGTGGATTCAAGTCTGCAGGCTGACTTAATGGGGCCAGACACAGAGACAAAGGCTAGCTAACGTTAGAATGAATTTTCCACTATTTTCCTCCTCATGCTGCCAGACAGAAAGTGTAGAAATTGAGTGGAAAGGAGAGTCTAAGGGGCCATCTGGCTCAGAGACTTGGCCTTCAAAATTGCAGTACAGAAGATACTTAATGCAAAACTGCCTGAAGTTTATTCCATATTCCTCTACTTGGAGCAATTTATTTTAATTTTTCTTTCAAGTCCCATTTCAGTTTCTTTTACATTTTCCCTTTCTCTACATTTTAACTATAAAGATACGATTTTTCTTGCTAATTCATTCATTTTCTATATTTTTTCCAGGGGAATTGTATTTCTTCTTTGTTATTTTTCCCTCTTAGCAAAATCTCAAAAGTATTGCACTGCAGACCTAAGGCAATTCCACCCCCTTCCTAATGAAATCCTTGAGTTTAATTCCCATCAGCTTTACAAACTAACTTTCTCTGTTTCTTTACATTTATCCTTAGAAATTCATACATAATTTTGTCCTAATTTTTCTATCTTCCAGTTCAAAAAAACCAAAATCTATTGCATCTACTCAATACAGGATTATTTTCTATGAGCATTTATGCTATGACAGTTTTGCTATTCGTGAAACCTAAACCTAAATTAGCATTACCGTTCTGATGATTATTTGTCAAAAAGTTTGTTAAGCATAATATCCCAGGGGGTTGGGCCTTACCATGTTTGGTGCTTTTTGTGGTTTGGGGTTTCTTGTATTTGGTTTAGTTGGGTTTTTTTCCCCCCTCCAGTATATATTTGAGATGAAATTTCTACTAATGATGCATTTTCTTTGTATGTATTTCTCATATTATTAACTAGATCCATATCTAGCTATGAAAAGTTTGCAATACTGTTCTTAGCACCCTTCTTAGGAATAATTTTTATCAGAAAAAATATCAATTATCAGTCAGAAAAATTAGCAATTTTATCCTTGCTGCTACAATGCAGTTCATTTCATCTGTTACTTAATAAATTCCCAGCACAACCAGTTCCCTCACTTCTCTTTTATGACAGTATCAGTGCTTTCATTCCACCTAGCACTATCTTCTGTGTCTCAATTTTCTTTCAATGCCTGATTTCATGATCTTTCCAAGAATCTCACTCTCTTTGCAAGTATAGAACCCTCCAGTGGTTTCTACCAACCCAGGCCTGAGCTCCCAGCTAGAATAAATACATTCCTTTACCTGCAGCTGAGTCTTTGCTACAGAATCATATGAACAGAACATTGTTTCAACTTCTCATGGTATTTGTACAGGGAATACAGGTTGTCTGATACTCAACTTTCTCTGTCAATTATATTCTTCTGGAAAATTAATGTTAATCCTAATCGCATTTAAGAGAAGATACTATACTCATTAATATTTCAATATACTAGTACCACTGGGAAATCACCTACCACTCTTCAAAATCTTGAATCCTTTTTGTCCTTCTCTCAGAACAGGAATGATGCCCAAGCTGTTCCTCGACTATGTTTCCCCATCAGATTAAACAGCTTACTGTCTATGGCAAGAACCTGACTGCCTGTTCTGATGTGAAGAGCAACCAGCGACCTTTTTTCCCCTTATATCAGCTTCCACTTCAGTCCTAAGTCTAGCTAATGTGCCCTTGCTCCCCAGGGAGCAGAATCTTTTTTATTCCCTTCTACAACATGCCTACTTATTTGTCTCAGTAATGAGCCTCTAGTGATGCACTGGCATTAACAAGAGACACATCTATTTCTCTTTGGTATTGTTTCTTTTGCTCGTATTTCTTTCTGTACTCCATTCTGTCTTTAATGTCTCTGGAGCATTCTTCTATCTCTCTTGGATGCTGCCTCTGAAGGCTTCTATTGTCTCATTGTCTGTTCGCTTCAGACTAGTTCTTTTATTCTTTCTTGCTATCTCATTATATCATGCTGCTGGCTTTTTTCCTTAATGGAGTGAGCCTGCTCCAGTGCTTGGGTTCTCTGGCACACAGCCAAGTATTTTCCTCATAGTCTCATAATGCCAATGATCCTCTTTCTTGTCCACAATTTTCACTTTTGTGTCCTCTTGTATGCCAGGTATCTGCAAATCATCTCAGCTTTCCATCACATCACTAAAAGTCTGCCAGAGGTCCGTTGTTGTCTTTATGTACACTTCCAGGACCTGAAACTCCTCCTTCAGCAGCTCTGTCAGGGAATATTTCATACGAGGAACCAGCTCTAAGACAATGTTAATCTCACAACTTCAACATCCAGCTGCCTGCATGGCCTGTGCCACATTTGGTATTTCCCTGAATGAGAGTGAAGCTGCTTAATATCCTAACACAAAAAGAAATAAATCCAATATCTCTTTATGCCTCTTCTAAGTAATAAGCAAACTGATGGTTGCTGTCCTGTCAACAGATTCCTCTGCATTCATTTTTTCCCCCCCAAATCTCTCTCTTGGAGTCAACTGGAATGGGCTGCCCAGGGAGGTGGTGGAGTCACCGTCCCTGGAGGTGTTCAAGGCACGTTTGGACGTGGCACTTGGTGCCATGGTCTAGTCTCGAGGTCTGTGGTAATGGGTTGGACTTGATGATCTTTGAGGTCTCTTCCAACCTTGTTTATACTGTGATATTGTGATACCTGCAGCATTTCTAGAGCGTTTCATATCCATTCCCTTATCCATCACCATCCTGTATGGTGAATGCATAAGAATTTCACTCAGGAGAGTCATATGCAGCCACAAATAGTGTTTTACCAACTAGCATTGTAGTGCTGGGTTTAAATAGCTTCTGTTGTTTACAGATGGGCTGTCAAGACTGTCACTGGTGTATGACTATTTTTAATAGGCACATACTTTGATACTGTGATACTGTAATTGTGCCCTTAACTTGGCTGAGTTAGGGTGACCTTCTTTTTCCTTCAATCTCTGAAAACTCAAAAATAAAAATGAGTTTGAAAAATCTCTCTTCCATGGTGATCATCAAAATTTTCTACAAAATAGAAAGTCATCTTCCATCAAATAGCAAAACAACTGACTCGTTCACTAAACAAAATCTTCTCCCAACAAGAAGATTAGAGGCTCTGCTTTAACTGGCAGCTGGCCATGGTCTTTTAGCATTAGCCAAACTGTGTATTCCAGGTCGAAGATAAAGCATTACCTGTTCTTGAAGTATGGCACAGTAACAACAGACTGAATATGAACTAAAGCTCAACTGAAAAGCTTTACCTCATGAAACAAAGGCAACTTGTCTCCAGTCCTTTGGTTTTGTTAATGTAGTATCTTGTCTAGTTCTGAGAATGTCATTACTAGACATATATTCATAGTAGGAAGACCTTTTAAGAAACAGAAGCAAATTATACAATATTAGTGGGATTCTTGCATTGCAAAAGATCTTAAATAAGTATTTCCCTACCCAATGACAATGACACTTGAAGGTTGCATAGCAGCAGGTGATGAATATGAAATATTGATATAAACTGGAAAATGTATTCATTTAATAAGAAGACCTTGCCTTTATTTCACTCTGATGGTAGCTACATGCTATGGGAAGACTAATGCTGAACATAAAAAATAGTAAACTCTAATTGATTTAGACTTTAACAGTATTTCATCAGTGTAACAGTAGGAAAATTATTACTTTAGAGTTGATGCTTCAGTAAGATACTGGATATCAAGCTTTTGTCTTTCAAGATTCAGTGGGGAAAATCCACTTATCCCTTTGATCAATCATGGATGACGTGGTCCTTTTTTGTTGAAGTCTTTGAAAATCCATCTATATAACTTCCATTATGCTGTTAATACCTTTCAGACTTTAAACAGACAGGGAGGGGGGGAAACCTCAAGGATTTCATTTGATTCTGAGTATCATCAAATGCACTATACCATTTAGTAATAGCTTAAGAAAATTAATTGGGAGGACTTTGTGAATTACAGTCAAATAACATAGGAATAATATAATTTAAAATGATAATACTAACCTAAATATTTGCTATCTTGCAATTTTCATAAGATTGTTTTAGAATAATATAAGAAGATCTATTCTCTCTTAAGAAGATTAGAGCTCTGAATGTTCCAAGAAAAGTTAAGATGACAACATAGCTGCCTTTTCAGGCCTCTGGTTTATTTTTTCCCTCTAGCACTTGAAACAAGGAATTTGTTATCAAATTCTAACCAAAAAAGAGCAAACAGAAAAAATCTGATCCAACAAACTGAAACTACTCTTAAACCAAAGATTACTTGTTTGTTGGTTTGGTTTTTTTGTTTTGTTTTGGGTTTTTTTTTGTTTGTTTGGTTGGTTTTGGCTTGTTGTTTTTGGTGGTTTTGGTTTTGGGTTTTTTTTGTTTGATTGGGGTTTTGTTTTGTTTTATTTTCCTAAGAGGTAGAAATGTACAAAGTAACCAGAAAACCAGAAAACCAGAAATACGAAATGGAAAAAAGTCTTTATAAGATAGTATTTTTAGGACAGCTGAAAGTGAAAGAGAATTTTTAAAAGGAGGGAGTCAGGCAATAAAAGTACTGATAAACAAGTAGATATGAGTGACCCAGTGCCATTTTTTCAAGTAAAGAAATTGCATAACATGCACTTTCATATCTGTGTCTGTATGCAGTCCTGAGACACTGTGCATTGCCTCCATGGGAAACTGCCTGAGGTGTGCTGTTAGTGATATTGAAGCACAAGTGCATACTGCTGTGCCAACTAACTAAATTAAAGCTAACTAAAATACACCTGAATATGATACAGACATCCCCCAAATGATAGCGTAGCTATCTCCTAAATTAAGATATGAAACAAATGTGATTAATATTATGTAAGTGTGACAATACTTGGATGTTTCAGTCCTGTTGGTGGAAGCTGATACAATGACCTGGCAAAACCGAAAATGCATAAAATAGCGCACCTGGAAAATACCAGACCAGACAATATGGCTTAAAAGTAATGATAGTAATGAAAAGTAAATGATAGTAATGAAAAGTAAATGATAGTAAAGTGTAAAATCCAAAAACTAGAGTCTCTAAAGTAGATGTTAGATTAAAAACAAACAAAACCCCCAAACTAACCAACCAACCAAAAACCAAACCAAGAAAAAAAACCCCACAAAACCCAACAAGTATTTCTTTAATGATGACTTGGGACAAGATTAGCAGTCTCTAGTTGCCTTAAACTTCTTTCACACTTTGTTTTCAAAGGGAATTTGTCAATGTGGGAACTGTGAACCTGAATAAAGACTTTGTCCACTAGAAAAGACAGTATCAGTGCTAGCAGACGTGAATGAATTATCCACTGCTAAACAGAGATGAAGGACTTTATCTGCTTATTATGGGCAAGTACTGATAAATGATTGTGTAATTAAAATGGAAATTGAGTCCTGTGCTGCACTGGCTGTGGTGTGAAGAGGCATGCTGACATGGTACAAGTCCTCATACTCTGGTGATGAGCACAAGGTTAGACATCTGTTCCTAGGTCTTGGCATGCCAGTTATCTGACCATCCTCTCGCCTCTAACTTCATCTGTTGCATGCCTTGAAACCTACAGACAATGAAGTAGTAAAGTGTTAACGGCAACAAGAAGTTTGTCCAGATGGCCTTAAAGTATGGTAATTTAGTGAGGGTGATGTAGCGGTAGAGTAGCAGCTCTAACTCTGGTGAACCCATTTCAGATTTATCTCAGTAACACAGACAGTCACCCTTTGTACACTAAAATAAAGAAAAATGGAAGTTTGGGAGGAAATTTATGGTAAAGTAAAATAATTCACGTTGAAGTATGTGCTTGATATAAAAAAATATACATAGTAATATTGTTACAATGATGACAGTCTAAGTATATAAGCCAAACTAGGTTTACAAAGAAAGGTGATAGCTTTTACTGGGCCAGTGAAGTCATTATAAGCTTTCAAGCCCACAAGCCCTTCTTCACTTTGGAGTTTTAGTAATTTGCAAGCAAAGTGAACCATTTCAAAAATAATTAAAAGAACTATGTTTGGGAAATTGGGCTCATCAATCATTAACAAGAGTTATCAAAACTATGAACTCTTCATAGGCAGCAAGAAGGAAAGCTGTAGAAATCTCCTACTGGCTAGAAGCTATTCTGACACTCCCTAAATCCTTAATAACTAAACTGATTTAAAGCCCACATTCAGACTAGCTGAAAGCCTGGTTTGTAAAGCTTAACAATACAAGAAACATTTCTACAATTTAAAATACAATTTCCATGCATGTGAATTTTTCATTCACTTTCTGTCATATGCAGAATATCAACAGGTTACTGCTTTACCTAGCTCTCAGTCAGCCATTAGCTTTTCCATAGCTCTCAGTTGGACCAAAGAAAGTGAATTACTAATTGAGAAGCAGTCAGCCTTCATCTGGTTGGCAACTGAATGTGAGAACCTTAAAACAGAGCTAGTAGGGATGCTAAAGTGTAGGATGTGAAACACGAACTGGGGAAGAGGCGTGTAATTGTGAAATCTCTTAATGAATGTAATAAAATGAGACAGTGGGGGAAGATGAAGAAAGTGACTGGAAATGTGGGTTGAGAATCATACAGAGAATAACTGCCCTGTGTTACAGACTGTCATATTGAGAGCTGTCACAGGTCAGAGTAGCTGGATCTGTGCAGCACACAGAAGCACTGTCATACATTAGCTTGGTTCTGACACTGGCCTAAGAGGCTCCATGAGACTACAGTTCCCAGGGTAATAAACTTCAGCAGTCATCTCAGTATTGCCCATTCCTGAGGGATCTATACTACCCAAAATTCATTCCAGTTTAGCTATTCTTTAAAGATTTTTATCTAAAAGTTAATATTATAGAGTCAATGAGTGGTGAAGGATTGCTTTTGAACTACAGATTGTTTTGAAGTAGTATTTATCCTATATCCATATGATCTGTACAGGAAAAAGAGAAAGTTAACTTTGTCCTCCATCTCTTCATCTCTTCCATGGTCTTCCCTCTTTCTTCCCCTACATGTCCAAGATAAGATGTTAATAGGAAACTGTGCTGGGCAACTTTATGCATGCTGGTTTGTTTAGTGTTTACTACTTGTTCTATAAAAATAGTTTCTGTCCTTTTGCGGGGAGGAAAGCAGAACACTCTTGAGCTACTGCTGAAACTAAACATGGTAGAGATGGAATCAGCAATGGAATCAGCAGAAGAATTCTGTTTGACTTGAACAGACCATTTGGTGCTGAAGTGGGAAATCAATGGTATATAGATAGTTAATAAGGTGAAAAGTCAGCCTTTCAGTTTTGGAATCCTGCTGTTCAAAGCTCATTCTGGTGATCCTTGCAGGTAAGTTTAGGAGTTGTATCTTAATTTCCAGTGAATATGCATCTGTTTTACAAAGCTATCCTTCAGTCTGATCGTAACTGGAAGGTCAGCAATGTGCAGTGGTAACTAGCACATGTCATAGGTTAGGTTCTCTATAAAACCCATGGAAGGAAAAGTTTAGAGTCATTCTTGTGCACTAAGACTAGATCTTGCCAGTGCTGGATGGAGCATATTAACAATAACAGTGAGAAGAGTAAAAATCAATCAGTTGGGGTGTTTGCCTGCAATACACATCACTAATGAAACGAGACGGCCACAGTGAAATCACTGTTGCTGGACCTGAGATTTTGTTTCATTTTCAGCATGGTTCATGCATCTAATGAACTTGCACATCCATATCTCAGTGAGTTAGAGGAGTTTGGACACGGCTAAAGAAAGCAAATGATACATTGCTGACTACTACTGCTTTCCTCAGGCCTGCTGCTTGTACAATCACTTTCTGGACAAACAGAATGAGATGGAAACAATACTGTAAGAGTATAAGAGAAGCTCATAGTCAGGTGCTCTGTGCCTCTATTTTATAGGGTATGGAGTGACTGAGCACTCACATGGTAGAGCCAATGTGCAAGGAAACTCAATTTTCTCCACTGCACTGCCAAAGAATATTTTATGATCCAAGTGAGGGAATGAAACTGATGGTGCAACAGGGTTAATATTCAGCAACATGGCAATAAATAGCAAGTTCCATTCCAGCATATAGCTGTGCTGGAAGGAAAAGTGTTGACTGACTTCTGATCATCTGCTTGTTTTACTTTGTGTGTCAAAAGTGTTTCCTTGATTTACCTTGGTGGAACTGAGACTAGATCTATTTAATTCATTTTTCCTATAATTTCCAGTGTCATTGCATCCCAACATAACTATATCCTCGATTTCATTGGTGCTAGGGTAATATCTTGGCTAGCAAAGCTCTGTGCAATGTGAAATTTAAGCTGTTATGTTACAGTGGAATAGTCCTAAATTTAAGGAAGTGGACTCTGCTTAAAGAAGAGTGAATTTTGGACTCAGATAATGTTTTGTCACAGGAACAAGCCAGAAAAAATGTCAGCATTAGTGTCATATACGTTCATGGGAAACTGAAACCTGCATAATATTATAAAGTGGAAAACTGGCAGGACTAGTTCATAGCCTCCACTTTCATATTTCATCACTCAGAAACAGGTTTTGGAAAATGAGAAACTTGTAGACAATGCTTGCCAAACATTGCACTAGGATCTATGTGGTCTGTTATTCTGAGTACTAGTGAGTCACACAAAATAAAACCATGATGCAAAATTATTCTAATGATATGCCTCTAAGAAGAATTTGAGACCTTTGCTACGCTTTTCATCTTATGGAAACAACAGACAGCAGTGTCTACAAACTATTTTTTCACATGTTTTTATTGCTACTGTGTCTGGAAATGTGTTAATATCTTTTAATAATTTTCATTTAATCTTAGCTGATTTAAGCACATTGAATGTTCAAAATGCTAGGACTACAGGGGCAGAGGATTGAGATTGTAAGCACTAGGGGCTTTTGTTGTGTAAATGACTTGTGAAGAATATAATTCTTACTTGAAGGTTTATAGATTAACTCCAGATTAATTTTCCAATAACGAATGCTAAATAAACATTGTAAAACAAATGAACAGGAAATCTTTTACTTATTCTGCACTCATAAAATATATATCTGGGTACAGCTGTTCCCCAAAGCACACTGAAGAAGCAGACAGTTGTGCTGGTTTAAGGCT
>WBNM01008484.1:0-24369 GCA_013399055.1 Ramphastos sulfuratus | reverse complement strand
TGGCAGGGGGGTTGGGCTCGATTATCTCTTTGGGTGCCTTCCAGCTCCTGACATCCTGTGATCCTGTGAGGTCCTGTGAACTGGACTTAAACCTGGGCTTAAGCCTGCACTTCCGCCAAGCGCCACAGGGTGGCGCTGCTATGTAAGGGCTTGCTGCAGCACTTCGGTCCTTGAGCAGCAGCTTCAGCCCCCCGCAGCCTTCCTGGCCCTTCGGGCGTTGAACCCTGCAGGGGCTTTGTGCTTTTCAAACCCTGCAGCAAAGAGCTTGCCTCGGGCACAAACATCACAAGCCCGACGTGATTCATTTCCAAAGAGTTGGTCCTGCTGATTTTGGGGGATAGTTTGCAGTGCCGATGTCAGGGAAGATGCTGAGGTTATCTCAGGAGAGCAGAGTTAGTTGGAGCTACAAGGAGGGCTCCTTCCAGGAACTCCTGACTTCTGGACCCCAGAAAGACAAAAATTCTCACTCTTGCTCTGAGTTTACATTTCATAGAGTTGTTTGGCTTGTAGAAGACCTCTAGGATCATCCAGTCCAACCATCAACCCAACACCACGGCTATTAAAATCTGTCCCTAAGTGCCATGTCCACAGGTTTCTTCAACCCCTTCAGGGATGGTGACTCCACCACCTCCCTGGGCAGCCTGTTCCAATGCCTGACCACAATGTCAAGGATTAATGTTGTATGAGAAATAGTCAAGATTAGACATCTTGGATTGATGGTGGAAACTGTGAGAGGCAGTTGTTACCATCACCTCAAACACTTGGGTTCAGTTTTGGGCCACTCACTCCAAGGACACTGAGGTGCTGGAGCAGGTCCAGAGATGGGCAGCAAAGCTGGTGAAGGGTCTGGAGAACAGGGGTGGTGAGGAGCAGCTAAGGGAACTGGAGGTGTTTAGTCTGGAGAAAAGAAATAAATCAAGAAATGCAGAAATCTCAGCTTTCATTCAGAAGCTTCAGAAGCCAACACAGCTGGGGGAAACTGCCTCCAGAAACTAAAATCACAGCTGCAAACCAGATTTAGATTGGACATTAGAAAGAAGTTCTTTAGTATGAGGGTGGCAAGACTCTGGAACAGATTGCCCAGAGAAGCTGTGGACATCTCATTCCTGGAAGTGTTTTAGACCAGGCTGGGTGAGATCTTGAGCAACCTGATCTAGTGGAAGGTGTCCCTGCCCGTGGCAGGGGAGTTGGAACTGGATGATCTTGAAGGTCCCTTCCAACTTGAGCCATTTTGTGACTCTGTGACTTCATATGCACTGGTGTAAAGTGACTCCAAACCAGCTACTTTGAAAAGGGCTGCAGTCAGCTTTGTTTCTGAGAGTAAAAACTCAATTCCTAAACCCTTGACATTGCCAAACCCTCCCAGGCTACATCTGCAGAAGATCCTTTTAGTGCAGTTCAAGTTCCTCTGAGCCCAGAGCTATCAACTGGAGCTCCTGGAAGCCCTGCCCAGAACTTAATAGCTGTGCCTTCAAGATGCACCTAAAAATAAGCTGCAGTGCTAACCTGGGAATTCTGCCTGGAACAGCCACTTGTCCTCCCTCCCTAATTGCTGTTAGCCAGGGAAGGCAAAGCTATACAGCAAAGTGCAAGATTGGAGAGATGCTCCTGGTAGGATCTCTCCTCAGTTTTTCCTAGGAGGATCCACATTGTTACAACGTGAATGTGATGAAAAAAAAAAAAGTACCTCATAGAATTGTGGAATCATAGAATCATAGAATGGTAAGGTTGGAAGAGACCTCAAGGATCATCTAGTTCCAACCCCCTGCCATAGGCAGGGACACCTCCCACTAGCACAGGTCACTCAAGGCCTCCTCCAACCTGGCCTTGAACACCTCCAGGGAGGGAGCAGCCACAACCTCCCTGGGCAACCTGTGCCAGTGTCTCACCACCCTCACTGCAAACAACTTCCTCCTAACATCCAGTCTAAATTTCCCCTCTGCCAGTTCAAACCCATTGCCCCTTGTCCTGTCATTGCCAGACCTTGTCAATAGTCCCTCCTCAGCCTTCCTGTAGGTCCCCTTCAGATACTGGAAGGCTACTCTAAGGTCTCCTGGAAGCCTTCTCTTCTCCAGGCTGCAGAGCCCCAACTCTCTCAGCCTGTCCTCATAGCAGAGCTGCTGCAGCCCTCTGAGCATCTTTGTGGCCCTCCTCTAGACCTGCCCCAACAGTTCCATGTCCTTCCTGTGCTGGGGGCTCCAGAACTGCACACAGGACTCCAGGTGGGGTCTGAGGAGAGCAGAGTAAAGGGGCAGAATCCCCTCCCTTGCCCTGCTGCTCACACTGCTCTTGCTGCAGCCCAGCACTCGATTGGCTGTGTTGGAAGGGATCTTCAAGATGATTCTGTAATTCTGTGGTGAGGACAGCATTGGAAGTGAAAGGGCAAAATACTATCCAGAGCAGCAAAGTTTTCCTTTCTGTATTCTCTTGACTAATATTTTGTGTTTGAACTCTTTGAGGGCAGAGAGAATAGGAGACAGAGGAGGTGCCTGAAGTCCACGTGCCAGGGCTACCTGAAATTCCAACCTATGGAGCTGGCTACAAACATTGCCTTGTTTTAAAATAATCACCTTATCAAAGTTTCTGTTTTCAAGTTTTAAGAAGTTTTCTCTTCCTCTCCCTTTGTTTTATAAAGAAAAATATTTTTAAAAGAAAAAAAAAAACAAAACCAAACCCAAAAAAACCCCCAACAAACCAACCCAAANAACCAAAGAAACCAACCCAAACCAAACCAAAAAAAAAAAAAAAACAAACAAACAAACAAACAAACAAAGAAAACCCCAAAAACCAACAAACCAAACAAACCCAAAAAATCCTGAACCAACCAAAAAAAAAAAAAAAAAACCACCTTGGACATTAGGAAATATTTTCCCCCAGCAGGCATTGGAATGTGCTGCCCAGGGAGGTGGTGGAGTCGCCAACCCTGGATGTGTTTAAAAGTCATTTGGATGTGGTGCTTGGGATGGTGCTTGGTTTAAAGGGTGAACTTTGTAGAGTAGGGATATTGGTTGGACTTGATGATCCTGGGGGTCTTTTCCAACCTGAATGTCTCTGTGATTCTGTGATCTAGTTCCAACCCCCCCTTGTCATGGGCAGGTCACACAGGAATGCATCCAGGTGGGTCTTGAAAGTCTCTAGGGAAGGAGACTCCACAACCTCTTTGGGAGGCCTGCTCTAGGACTCCATCACCTGTACCGTAAAGAAGCTTCTCCTCATCTTCAGGTGGGACCTCCTGAGCTTGTATCCCTTGCCCCTTGTCCTATCACAGGACACCACTGGAAAGAGCCTGTCCCCTTCTTCTTGCCATCAGACAGAAGAAGACAGCTGTGGACATGTGTGGCAGCCACATGCCACCAGCTGTTACCAACAGGGAAACCAAGAGTGGAGAGGCAGCTCTGGAGAAGCTATCAGCTGCACATCCCAGGATTCTGACTTAGGCAGCATCCTCTAGGAGGTCATGGAGAGGAGAAATGTCATCTGGAAGCCATCAAAGCTTTGGGTTCCCCAGTGCTGAAGCTGCTCAGCTACAGCACTCCCCCACCACTGAAGCAGGAGCAGGGGTCCTGTTTCACAGGGTGACAGAATGGTTTGGGTTGAAAGGGACCTTAAACATCACCTAGCCCTACCCCTCTGCCATGGTCTACCTTTCACTAGCCCAGGCTGCTCAGGGCCCTGTCCAATGTGGCCTTGAACACCTCTAGGGAAGGGGCAGCTCCATTTGAAGGGTTTTTTGTTACCAAAATCTCCTGTAGGCAGCAGTTCCCAGGGGGTGTGACCCTGTTTGTCTTGTGCTAAGTGGCCTGGCACTGCTATTTCCAGCGGGGGTTACCATGGCAATCAGCAGAAGCTGGAATGAATTTATTTCCTCAGGACTGCTGCCTAATTTGGGGCAAGCAGCTAAATACTCCCTTACTATTTGTACCAGTTCCACTCAGGAGCTGGAGCTTTTCTGAAGCTCAAGAATGTACTGAAGAAGCCATCCCAAAATAAGAGGAACTAAAGCAATTATGATGATTTAGAACCACCGAGCCCGAGCACCACGAGCGTGTAGGAGGCTTTATTAGTGTTTCCATGACTCAAAACAGTTCCCTCTTTAGAGCTTTCCATCAAGATTCATTCTCTGCTCTTCCACGCTGGAGGAGAAAGCAAAGAGATTTCCACATCAGCTTTTTTGGGCTCGTAGAAGACAAAAAAGCTAAGAGTGAGCCAGTTCTAAGATTCACCCCAGCCTGTCCAGATCACAGATTCATAGATTCATAGAATGCTTTGAGCTGGAAGGGACCTTCAAGATCATCTAGTTCCAACCTCCCTGCCACGAGCAGGGACACCTCCCACTAGCCCAGGTTGCTCAAGGCCTCTTCCAGCCTGGTCTTGAACACCTCCAGGGAGGGGGCATCCACAACCTCCCTGAGCAACCTCAGCCAGTGTCTCACCACCCTCACTGGAAAGGATTTGTTTCCTATATTCTACCAGTGCAGGAGATGGAGACCAGACAGCCAAACCCCACACTCTCAGAAGATGCTCTAAATGCCCAAGGCTGCCCTAAAAATGTACAAACACACCCAGCAGGAGAGCGCTTCTCAGCAGGGCTGGTGAATTCCCAGTCAAACAGCCTTTTATTGAAGGGACCAGTTGGTGCCCAGAGCATTAAATCACTGAATTTGTGCCACCATGTTGCTCTGAGGCTTCCAGGCTGTGATATAGCCCAGGACACTAAGGACATTGTCCTGCTTTGAGCCAGAGCAGAACCAGTTCTGGTCAGGGCTGGGACTCCCCAGCTCAGGCTCTGCTCAGGGAGGCACTCACTGCAGTTCAGGGCAGCTTGGCACAGCCAGGGGCTGCTTCTAGCAGGCAGAAGCTGATGGGCAGAGCTCCTGCCAAGGCTGGCTGCAGAAAGGCTCTGCCTGACACTTGCTCCTCTGCACACCAAGGGCACTGCCACAGCTTGTGCCACACCTTGGGGGGCAGCAAGGCAGAGCTGGCACCTGTGGGGAGGAGCAGCCAGGACAGGTGAGCCTCAAGTGCCCAACAAGGGCTTGCAGCCCATGGATGGCATCTTCAGTGCCAAGCTGAGGGATCCCCAGGGCCAAGCCTCTTCTTCCCTGGCTGGTGTGTCAGCAGGACTCTGTCCCTTCTGCCTTCCATCCCCATCTCTGTGTTCCTGAATTCACTTCCAGAATGCAGCTCCTGAATCTGGTTCCCATCTGCTGCTGAGTCGAGGCTGGGACATGCCCAGGGCCTGCCCCCAGCATCAGTGGTGCCAATGGTGCCATCATTGCCCTCAGGGGTTGGCTTGTGTCTCTTTGTCTCTCTTCCATGGCATCATCTGCTTTCTTTTCTGTTCCAGCTGCTTTTCTTTCCCAGCCCATCAGTCTCTCTCCCTTCTTCCTTTTCTCTTCCATTTCTGAAGGCCAAGGGCTTCCTGGAGAGCCTCTGGCACCACTCTTGTGGCCAGCCCTCTCCTGGCCCTTGACACCTTTCCCCATGGAGACTCCCAATTCCCCATGATGTAGAGGCAGGCAGGGAATGGGATAGCACTGAGCCCATAAACAAAGAAGGTATTCATGCTGCAAAGCAGTTAGGGTCTCCTCTGGGGAAAAAAACAAACAAACAACTCCAGTGTTCCAGATTTGACTCTTCAAAAGTATAGTAGTGATGCAAGTATTAGAATTGGAGACATCCCATGGGGTAGAGGAGGATGTGAGGTGATCTGAAAGGCAGGCTGCAGGCAGCTGAGGGTACAGCAGAATTAGGCAGGGCTGTAAAATCGATGGGGAAACTCAGAACTGTTGTGGCAGGAGAAGAATGGGCAGGAGGTTGTCTCACTGCTGGCTGCAGCAGATGGCTTCAGTGGCTGCAAAGAGGGGGTTTGGGATGACCTAAAATCATAGAATCAGTCAGGGTTGGAAGGGACCACAAGGATCATCCAGTTCCAACTCCTCCACTATAGAGAGGGACACTCTACCCTAGATCAGGCTGCCCAGAGCCTCATCCAGCCTGGCCTTAAACACCTCCAGGAATGAGGCCTCAACCACCTCCCTGGGCAACCCAGTCCAAGCTCTCACCACTCTCATGCTGAAGAACTTCCTCCTCACCTCCAGTCGGAATCTCCCCACCTCCAGCTTTGCTCCATTCCCCCTAGTTCTGTCACTCCCTGATGGTCTAAAAAGTCCCTCCCCNACTAGCACAGGTTACTCAAGGCCTCATCCAACCTGGCCTTGAACACCTCCAGGGAAGTTGTGGAGCACAAGATCATATGTGGATCAAAGATCACATTCTGTGCTTCTGTGCTCCACAACCTCCCTGGGCAACCTGTGCCAGTGTCTCACCACCCTCACTGCAAACAACTTCCTCCTAACATCCAGTTTCAATCTCCCCTCTGCCAGTTTAAACCCATTGCCCCTTGTCCTGTCATTGCAAGATCTTATAAACAGTCCCTCCCCAGCCTTCCTGTAGGACCCCTTCAGATACTGGAGCTCTATGAAAAGCTCTATTTACAGCTCAGCACAATGTACAAGCAGATATATACACAACAGACAGGAATATTTACAGAAATATACCAGTTAAAGGTAACACAGAAACAAAACACCTCTTCCAGAAATCAGAGTCCCCAGGAGGGGCTCCCAACCACCCTTCCACCTTCTCCCCACCCCTGTACCTTACCCCAAGGTTTGGCTTACATGCAAGGTGAGTTTGGAGGATCAGCCAGGGGAGTTAGAAGGAAAGTGGTTAGTGAGGTTATTCAGCAGAGAGGAGAAGGCAAGAAGCCAGACAGCCCAAGAATGTCTGAGCCTGAGTGTCTTATCTATGTTTTGTATTCTTAGTTTTAAACATCTCAGCAAGCATATGAGTGAAGTAGACATCATCAGTGTTTTCCTTTCACAGCCTATAATATAATTTTCTCCATTAAAATATTCCAATTAGCCTCAAAGCAGCACAAAAGGCTGCTCTGAGGTCCCTGAAGTCTTCTTCAGGATGAGCAGCCCCAGCTGTCGCAGCCTGGAGCTCAGGGTCTGTTTTCATTCGATGTAAAAGGCTGGTGTGGAAGTTGGTTTCTCTGTAGTTCCTCACTTAACTGAAACCACATGGAGCTGCTCTTAGGAGGAGATTCTTGGAATGCCTTCCTCCCTTGGATTTGCCTAAGGAAGGCTACAGGGCAAGCATCAAGCTGCTTTTCCCACGACACACTTGCTGTGGTGCCATTTCCTCCTGCTCTAAGGTTGTTTTCAGTGGCTCTGGAATAGCAAAAGCAAGTTGGCAATTTGGTGTTCTCACAAAGCCTGCAGCTTCTCAGTTTTTGGCTTACTGGATCACATCCAGCCTCAGCTGGTAAGCTTGCTTGTCTTGCTCATGTCTCACAGAATCCCAGCATGGTGGGGGTTGGAAGGGACCTCTGGAGGTCATCCAGTCCAACCCCCCTGCTAAAGCAGGGCACCCACAGTGGCTTGCCCAGCAGCACAATGCCCAGCTGGGGTTGGAAGCTCTCCAGAGAAGGAGGCTCCATAACATCTCTGGGCAGCTCAAACAACTTTCTCCTCATCTTCAAGTGGAACCTCCTGGATTCCAGTTTGTGCCCATTGCCCCTTGTCCTGTCACTGGGCATCACTGACAAGAGTCTGGCCCCAGCCTCTTGCCCCTCATAGGTCCTTTAGCTCTCGCTGAGCATTGATCAGATCCATCCCCTCTGGGGCTGCTCTTCTGCAGGCTCCACAGCCCCAGGGCTCTCAGCCTGAAGCAGGCTTCCCAGGAGAGGTTGTGGAGTCTCCTTCTCTGGAGAGCTTCCAAACCCACCTGGCCATTGTGCTGCTGGGCAAGCTACTGCAGGCCCCCCTGCTTTAGCAGAGGGCTTGGAGTGGATGATCTCCAAAGGTCCCTTCTAACCCCCACCATGGTGGGGTTCTGGGATCTGACAATACTTTTGGGCTGTTGCTATTTGTGTGTAGTTGTCAAAGTCTGCCTGTGAGTCTTGCTACAATGAAAGCTTTTCCTGGAAAGAACTTCTCAGCTCCATGGAGCTGATGGTTCACTCTGCAGTATGGACATTGGAAAGGTTCAGAGATTCATGGAATGGTTTGGGTTGGAAGGGACCTTAAAGCTCATCCAGTTCCAACCCCTTGCCATGGGCAGGGACACCTCCCACTACCCCAGGTCACTCAAGGCCTCATCCAGCCTGGCCTTGAAGACCTCCAGGGAGGGGACATCCAGATGTTGGGAGCTAAAGTGTGGCAATGCTCAGAAGTCAGCAGGTAGGAGGAGCATTCTCCTCACCCTGACACCACAGCTCATTTCAGGGAAAAGCATTCATGTGTCGTGTTTGCAGCCTGCAGGGAATTAAAGCTCTTGGATATTTTAAGCAAATGTTCACATGAAAGCTTCAGACCTATCAGGCTTCACCTATTGAGCCAGACACTGACAGCTCAAGAGCACACTTCAGCTCCCTGCCACTCGTTTGTCACCTCTGCCCTTCCCACCTACTTTCCCACCCCCAAGATTTTGGTGGGCTCTTCAAAAGATGAATAAAACCAAATGAGCCACTTGAAGAGCAATTCAGGGCTTTCAAATGCAGTGGGGAGAGCAGGGTGTGTGGGCAGCAATGAGTCCACTGACAAAGGAAGCTATTAAACCTTTAATGCTGGCTTCCTGCTACCAGGAGAAGTGCTGGAGATGCTTAGCAGAAATTCTTTCGTGCTTTTCTTTTCCCCCTCTCTGACTACACCTGTCATGCTGCTGTGCTGAACCTGGCTGAAATTCCTCAGCTAGGAGATGCTCCCTCTTAACACCTGCTTGAAGGACCTTTCCTTGTTCTGGAAGGGGCTATGTTCTGGTCAGAGTCAGAGCGGAACCGATTTTGCTCAGGGCTGGGACTTCTCAGCTCAGGCTCTGCTCACTGAGCCATTGCTGCAGTTCAGGGCAGGTCAGCACAGCCAGAGGCTGCTTCTAGCAGGGAGCAGCTGATGGGCAGAGCTCCTGCCAAGGCTAGCTGCAGAAAGCCTCTGCCTGACACTTGCTCCTCTGCACACCAAGGGCACTGCCACAGCTTGTGCCACACCCTGGGGGGCAGCAAGGCAGAGCTGGCATCTGTGGGGAGGAGCAGCCAGGACAGGTGAGCCTCAAGTGCCCAACAAGGGATTGCAGCCCATGGATGGCATCTTCAGGAGCAAGCTGAGGGATCCCCAGGGCCAAGCCTCTTCTTCCCTGGCTGGTGTGCCAGCAGGACTCTGTCCCTTCTGCCTTCCATCCCCATCTCTGTGTTCCTGAATTCACTCCCAGAATCCAGCTCCTGAATGCAGTTCTCATCTGCTGCTGAGTTGAGGCTGGGACTTGCCCAGTGCCTGCCCCTGGCATCAGTGGTGCCAATGGTGCCCTCAGGGGTTGGATTCCATGTTGGTTTGTGTCTCTGTGTCTCTCTTCCATGGCATTATTCTTCTCTCCCTCCCAGCTGTTTTAGTTTCTTTCCCAACCCATCAGCCTCTCTCCCTTCTTCCCTTAGTGAAGGCCTTAGGAAGGGTTCCTGGAGAGCCTCTAGCACTCCTCTGGTGGCCCAGCTCTAACCCTTCACAAGCTCCATTGCTGTTGTAATCCAGGCCTGCACAAGATTTTGGTTAAAACACAATGTTGATGTTGCTGCTTCGTGTCCTTCTGCAAAGGAATTCCCTCTTCTTGCCTTCCACCAGGCAAAGCAGAGCAGTGAGAAGATGCAGAAATGATGCTCCCTCAGTGAAACAGTCCTGGTGTGTGCATCTTCCAGGAGCAGGGTGTAAACAGGCAGCAGAAGGGGAAGCAGCAGCAAGTCATTTTGTGGAGTAGCTGTGGAGGGATTTATGGAGATCCAGCTGCATTGGAATACGGATCCAAGGATCATCACCCACAGAAGTGGCTGAAGAAGCAGGAAGATGCTGGTTTGCCATTCTCTTACCATGCACCAGGAGAGGTGAAGCCTTGACCTGCTGGAAAGCAGCTCTGAAGGACCTTGGAGTGCTGGTGGCCCAGCTGCTCATAAGCCTGCAACGGGCCCTTGTGTCCAAGAAGGCCAAGGTTCTCCTGGGAAGGGTGAGACCAGGAGGTCAAGGGAGGATCTCCTGCCCCTCTACTCTGCCCTAGTGAGGCCACGGTGCTGCCAGGAACCCTTGCTGGAGTTGGCTGCACCCCTGCACCATGCTCCTCTTTTATCTCAAACCTGCAGACTTTGGAGGCTGAGCAGGTTAGGCACCAGGTGTTGGACCACACTGTGAGCACCTTGGGTGGATCTGGGAGCTCTGCCTGTGTGACCTGGAGACTGTGGGTGTCCAGACAGTAATAGGTGGGGGCTTCTCAGTTTGTTGTGAAAAAAATCTTCTCCTTGTAACCATAGAATCATAGAGCTTGCAAAGCTTGCAGATTTAAATCAGAATCACAGAATCCTTTTGGTTGGAAGAGACCTTGAAGGTCATCAAGTCCAATAAGTTAGCTGAGCGCTGCCAGGTCATGGCTAAACTGTGGTCCTCAGCACCACATCTGCACAGCTTTGGAACCCCTCCAGGGATGGGGACTCCACCATTGCCCTGGGCAGCCTGGTTCAGAGCTTGACAAGCCTTTTGGTGCAGAAATTGTTCCTCATATCCAACCTAAACCTCCCCCAGAGCAACTTAGAATCACAGAATGGTTTAGGTTGGAAGGGACCTCAAAGCTCATTCAGTCCCAACCCCCTGCCATAGGCAGGGACACCTCCCACTAGAACAGGTTGCTCAAGGCCTCATCCAGCCTGGCCTTGAACACCTCCAGGGAGGTTGTGGATCATAGAATCAGAGATCTTTGATCACATTCTGTGATTCTATGATCCACAACCTCCCTGGGCAACCTGTGCCAGTGTCTCACCACCCTCACTGTAAAGAACTTCCTCCTAACATCCATTTTCAATCTCCCCTCTGCCAGTTTAAACCCATTCCTCCCCATCCTGTCATTACAAGATTTTGTAAATAATCCCTCCCCAGCCCTCCTGTTGACCCCCTTCAGATACTACAAGTTCTCATCTTCAGGCTCTCCTGTCAGTTGGGCAACCACTGTCGCAGTACCTGTGAGAGAGGAGTGACTGAGAGGGATCTGGCCAGGTTAGGAGTGTGGGCAGAAAGTAAAATCCAAAAATACAATGAAGGAGAAGTCATCTTCAATGTGCTTTGAGCAGATGGATGGTAAGAAAAACTGCTCTGGTGAGATCTCACCTGGAGTGCTGTGTCCAGGAGCCCTCGATATAGGAAGGGCATGGACCTGATGGAGAGGGTCCAGAGGAGGGCCACAAAAATGATCAGGGGGTTGGAGCAGCTCTGCTACGAGGACAGGCTGAGGGAGCTGGGGTTGTTTAGCCTGGAGATGAGGAGGCTTCAGGGAGACCTAATAGCAGCCTGCCAGTACCTAAAGGGGGCTACAAGAAGGGTGGAGAGAGACTGGTTACAAAGGCCTGTGGTGGTAGAACAAGGGACAATGGCTTCAAACCAGAGAAGAGCAGATTTAGATTGGATGTTAGGAAAAAGTTCTGTACCATGAGGTTGGTGGAACACTGCAACAGGTTGCCCAGGGAGGTGGTTGTGACCCCATTCAGGGTGAGGCTTGACAGGGCTCTGGGCAACCTGATCTAGTTGAGGATGTCCCTGCTGACTGCAGAAGGGGTTAGACTGGATGACCTTTGAAGGTGCCTTTCAATCCAGACCATTCTATGATTCTTTAATTATTTATTATTCTCAACACTTCCAGGTATCATCTTCTGTCTTCTGCTTATAACTCTGTCAAGCTCAGCTCTTCAAGATGAGTATTCCCCTGCTTACTCTCAAATGACTTCATTTCATGTGAAGGCATTGCACTGACAATGTCTGCCCCTCTGCTCTGCTCTGCTCTGCTCAGACCCCACCTGCAGGGCTGGGGCCAGCTCTGAAGTCCTCAGTGCAGCACAGACAGGGACCTGTTGGAGCAGGGCCAGAGGAGGCCACAGCAATGCTGGCAGGGCTGGAAGGGCTCTGCTGTGAGGCCAGGCTGGGAGAGATGGGCTTGTGCAGACTGGGGAAAAGAAGGCTCCAGGGAAACCTTCTGGTGGCCTTGCAGTGCTTGAAGGAACTGAGAGTAAAGCTGGGGACAGACTTTTAAGCAGAGCCTGTTGTGCCAGGTTGGACTTGATGATCTCAAAGGTCTCTTCCAACAACAATGGTTCTGTGATTCTATGACAGGACAAGGAGTGATGTTTTGAACTAAAGGAGAGAGGTTCAAACTGGAGAGAAGTGACACCCTGGCCCAGGTTGCCCAGAGAGGTGGTAGAAGTTGTTTGGGGCTCTGATCAGCCTACTCTAGTTGCAGATGTCCCTGCTGACTGCAGAGAGCTTGGACTAGATGACCTTTGAAGATCCCTTCCAACCCAACCTATTCTGTGATTCTATTGATATGGACACTCTGTTTGTTTTTTTGACCATACCAAATGTTAGACCCTAAATATTGATCCATCTCCATTTATCCCTACTTTTCATTCCCTTTCTCATCAGCAGTTTGAGATCTAGGACAAAACTCTCTTCTCAGGAGGCTATTTTGGGGTTGGGTGTTTTGGTTTTTTTAAAGTAGGCTCTGTGAGGCTGTTGTCAAAGGCTGGAATAAACTAAACATTCTGGGGTTTTTTTTTAAGGCATGACTGCAGGGTTGGAGAGATTAGGGGAAGGAGATGTCTAACAACTGCATGAAAGAGTCAGAGGAAGAAAGTATTTGTATTCATCTCAGTGTTCAGAGCACCAGGAATTATCTCACCAAGCTTCTGAGCTTCCACAGCATTGCAATCTAACATCATGTGCCTTGGTGCATCCTTGCAAACTAGACACTTGGAAGGTTTGTTTGTGGGTTGAATCCCCAGCCCTGGAGGTGTTTAAAAGCAGAGATGTGCTGCTGAGGGACATGGCTCAGCACCAGCCTAGGTAGGATTAGAGAATGGTTGGGCTGGATGATTTTAAAGGTCTTTTCCAACCAAAGCAATTCTTTGGTTCTATGGGTTCAAGCATCTAGCTTGACCAGCAAGGGCAGGGAAGTGATCATCTCCTTCTACTTGGCACACCTTGAATCCTGGGTTCAGTTTTGGGCCCCTCACTCCAAGAAGGACATTGAGGGGCTGCAGCAGGTCCAGCGAAGGGTCTGGACAACAGGTCTGGTGAGAAACAGCTGAGGGAATTGGGGTCGTTTAGTGTGAGGAAGAGGAGGCTGAGGGGAGACCTCATTGCTCTCTACAGCTTCCTGAAAGGAGGTTGAAGTGGGGTTGGTCTCTTCCCCCTAGATAGAACAAGAGGAAATTGTGCCAGGGAGCTTTAGGTTGGACATGAGGAACAATTTCTTTGCTGCAAATGTCAGGCACTGGAACAGGCTGCCCAGGGAGGTGGTGGAGTCCCTGTCCCTGGAGGTGTTCAAGAAATATGTGGGCATGGCACTTTGGGACATGGTTTATTGGCCATGGTGGTGTTGGGTTAATGGTTGGAATGGATGATCTTAGAGGGCTTTTCCCAAACCAATTCAATGATTCTGTGATCTTTGCCCAAAAGCTGAGGAGCAGATTCTAGTCAATGCTGGTTTAGTAGCTCCTCAAGCATCAACCCCTCTTTACACACAGAGTTTTTCATACCTGTGACATGAAGCTGGGCTCTGCTGCTGCCATGGTGGTTACAGTGAGGATTGTTCTGCTGTGTGAGGAGAAGGCAGAAGGTATTTTTAGTCATTTCTAGCTGCCTCAGATTTGTAAAAGGATTCCTGCAGTGCTGCTGGCATGGGGAGGGTTTTGAGCTGCTGAAAGAACTGAGAACTGCAGGTGTTTATCACACTGTGTGGAGCGCAGATGACTCAATTCATCCCAGCCTCCCACCTGGCTTTGCCAGAGGATGGTGGTGCTCAGGGATCCCTGAACTCTTGTCCTGTCCTAAGTCACTGTTGTACCTGGATCCCACTGCAGACCCCACCCCTTCCCTGCAGGAGTGGTCAGGCACTGGAAGAGGCTGCCCAGGGAGGTGGTGGAGTCACAGGCTGCCCAGGAAGATGCTGGAGGAGTTCAAGGAGTGTGTGGCTGTGGCACTTTGGGACATGGTTTAATGGCCATGCTGGTGCTGGGTTGACTTTAGAGGTCTTTGCCAACCCAAACAATTCTCTGACTTTACAGGCAAGGACTCCACTAAGAATCATAGAATGGTAAGGTTGGAAGAAGACCTCAAGGATCATCTAGTTCCAACCCCCTGCCACAGGCAGGGACACCTCCCACTAGTACAGGTCACTCAAGGCCTCATCCAACCTGGCCTTGGACACCTCCAGGGAGGGAGCAGCCACAACCTCCCTGGGCAACCTGTGCCAGTGTCTCACCACCCTCACTGCAAACAACTTCCTCCTAACATCCAGTCTAAATCTCCCCTCTGCCAGTTCAAACCCATTGCCCCTTGTCCTGCCATTGCAAGACCTTGTCAATAGTCCCTCCCCAGCCTTCCTGTAAGCCCCCTTCAGATATTGGAAGGCTACCATAAGGTCTCCTGGAAGCCTTCTCTTCTCCAGGCTGCAGAGCCCCAACTCTCTCAGCCTGTCCTCATAGCAGAGCTGCTGCAGCCCTCTGAGCATCTTCATGGCCTCCTCTGGACCGCTCCAACACTTCCATGTCCTTCCTGTGCTGGGGGCTCCAGAACTGCACACAGGACTCCAAATGGGGTCTGAGGAGAGCAGAGTAAAGGGGCAGAATCCCCTCCCTTGCCCTGCTGCCCACACTGCTCTTGAGGCAGCCCAGCACTCGGTTGGCTGTCTGGGCTGCATGCACACACTGCAACTTAGACAGAGCCAAATCCTGGAGTCTTTGTTTTTCTCAACTCAGTTCCCACCTATCCTGACTAAATATTTAAAGGGATCAGGTTGGACAAGTGGCTCCTCCTTCATTGATCTGTTGTTTCTGGATCAGCTTCTGCACTTGGATGGGTGTCATGGAAATCTACTGAAATGAACTGAGGACTTTCCTACAGTCCCTTGCCATCAAATTTGCAGTGCTGGGTTGCAGTGAGTGGAGAATGATGCATAAGAAAAGGCAATCAAGTCAACAAGCTAATCAAGCCACCCCAAGGAGAAGCAGCAAATATAAATTAAAGTCCCTATAAAAGACCTGATAGTGACCTTCCAATACTTACTGAGGAAGTACAGGAAATATGGGGAGGGACTTTTAGTGATAGGATGAGGGATATAATGGTTTCAAATGCAAAGAGAGGAGATTTAGGCTGGATAGTAAGAAGAAATTCTTCACTGTAGGGGTGGTGAGACACTGGCACAGGTTGCCCAGGGAGGTTGTGGCTGCTCCCTCCCTGGAGGTGTTCAAGGGCAGGTTGGATGAGGACTTGAGTGACCTGGGCTGGTGGGAGGGGTCCCTGCCCGGGGCAGGGGGCTCATAGATTCATAGAATGGTTTGGGTTGGAAAGGACCTTAAAGATCATCTAGTTCCAACTCCTCTGCCACAGGCAGGGACACCTTCCACTAGCACAGGTTGCTCAAGGCCTAGGTTGTAACTAGATGATCTTTAGGGTGCTTGGATGATCTTTAAGATCCCTATATGGTCTTTAAGGAGCATAGAGCCTCTACAGCTTCTCTAGGCAACCTCTTCCAATGGCTCACCACCCTCAATGCTCTCATCTCTGTGTTTCTGGGTGTGTCTTAGTACTGATGAGCCTTTCCAGCACTCAGTGGTGACTTTCCCTACTTGGGCCAATTAGCATCAACTTCCCATCAGCTTTGTGACTTGCTTTTGCTGATGGTTTCCCATCATTATGTCAGTTGCAGTTTGAAGTGGTGGGCAGCAACACTCAGCAGCAGCACTTAGGGCAGTTCACAGAATCACAGCATCACCAAATGCAGCAGGTTGGAAGGGACCAGCAGTGTGCCCAGGTGGGCAGGAGAGCCAATGGCATCCTGGCCTGGATCAGGAACAGTGTGGCCAGCAGGACAAGGGAGGTTATTTTGCCCCTGTGCTCAGCACTGGTCAGGCCACAGCTTGAGTGCTGTGTCCAGTTCTGGGCCCCTCATTTCAAGAGAGATGTTGAGGTGCTGGAAGGTGTCCAGAGAAGGGCAGCAAGGCTGGTGAGGGGCCTGGAGCACAGCCCTGTGAGGAGAGGCTGAGGGAGCTGGGGGTGTGCAGCCTGCAGAAGAGGAGGCTCAGGGCAGACCTCGTTGCTCTCTACAACTACTTGAAAGGAAGTTGTAGCCAGGTGGGCCAGGCACCCAGCAACAGAACAAGGGGACACAGTCTCAAGCTGTGCCAGGACAGGTCTAGGCTGGGTATTAGGAGGAAGTTCTTGACAGAGAGAGTGATTGGCATTGGAATGGGCTGCCCAGGGAGGTGGTGGAGTCCCCATTCCTGGAGGTGTTCAAGACAAGCCTGGATGGGCAGTTAGTGCCATGGTCTGGTTGATTGGCTAGGGCTGGGTGCTAGGTTGGGCTGGATGAGCTTGGAGGTCTCTTCCAACCTGCTTGATTCTATGATTCTATGACCCTCAAAGATCATCTTGTCCAACCCCTGGCAGTGAACAGGGGACATCTCCAACTAGATCAGGTTGCTCAGAGCCCCATCAAATTTGGCCCTGGATGCCAGTTAATGAGATTGATTTGCATTCATGAGAAAAGAAGAGGAGCTTTAAAAAGAAAATAGATGCTTAATCCTTTGGCCCAGCGGAGTTTTGGCATGGAAGATAACCCCATCTATCTTCTGTAGAACCAGAACCCCTCCACTTTCCTTCCACCACACAATTATGGCACAATTCCAGCCATAAAACCACTCTGGCTTTTTGGATTGGTATCTGTAGTCTGACTCTATGTTCTGGACCTTCAGCCAGTAGCAGCCTTATGGATGCTGAGAGCTGCTGAGTTTTTCTGGAGGGAGCTCCAGGGCCTGGGACTATCACTATAATATAGGCACCTCAAGATCCAGGTCTTTACAGGGACCCCCATGTTAACACAGTGAGATGTCTTGCAGATAACGTTGGGTTTCCTTCACTCAATCCTGTGGAAGCCACAATTAGAGTTAGCCTGGGTTAGGAAAACCTCAGGGAACATCCACAGCTGCCTCAGGAGGTGGAGACAATCTATTCTTCTCTACCAAAACCACTCTGCAAGGCCCTAGCTCTGGCTGTGAGTTCCCCACAGCTCAAGTTCTTGCAGATCTCCACAGTGCCTGCAGGGAGGGGAGAATTCACAACCAGTTAAATATAGAGGATACCTACAAATGTAGCCCAGTTACCTCTCTCCTTGAAGGTGCTTTGAAGTGAGGGGAAGTGACAATGAAGTCTTCACACTCCCTGTAATTATAGCAGCCTTTATGTAACAGTGTCAGATAAATGTGCTTTGGAATAGGTGGCACCTCACTTCCTCCAGAAGAGCTGTCAAATTAGACCCTACCAGACTAATTCATTACTTGAGATTCAAAGAAGGAAGGCATAACATCCAGTAGTCTCTTGGGAGAAAACCTTTAAAGAGACAGAATCCTCCATGCCCATGACACATAGGATCATTAAGGTCAGGAAAGGCCTCTAAGATCATCAAGTCCAACCTAGGGAAGTGATTTTGCCCCTGCACTTGGCACTGTACAGAACAACACCTCAAATCCTGGGTTCAGTTTTGGGCCACTCACTCCAAGAAGGACATTGAGAGGTTGAAATGGGTCCAGAGAAGGGCAACAAAACTGGTGGAGGGTCTGGAGAACAGGGCTGGTGAGGAGCAGCTGAGGGAGCTGGGGGTGTTCAGTCTGGAGAAGAGGAGGCTGAGGAGAGGCCTCATTGCTCTCTACAGCTCCCTGAAGGGAGGTTGCAGTGAGGTGGGAGTTGGTCTCTTCTCCCTAGTACCAGGTAATAGAACAAGAGGGAATGGCCTGAAATTGTATCACAGGAGATTTAGGTTGGAGATGAGGAACAATTTCTTTGCTGCAGGAGTGGTCAGGCACTGGCACAGGCTGCCCAGGGAGGTGGTGGAGTCCTCATGCCTGGAGGTGTTCAAGAAAGCTGTGGCCATGGCACATGGGGACATGGTTTAATGGCCATGGTGGTGTTGGGTTGCTGGTTGGACTCCATGATGTTGGAGGTCTTTTCCAACCCAAAGGATTTTCTGATTCTATGATGTCCATGACCACCAGACCATGTCCTGAGGTGCCACATCCACTCAAACAGCACAATACTTCTTTCTCTGGAAAGCTAAATCTGTTCTTATTCATCTGATATCTCCAAGGACTCCCAAATGCCACAAACATTCTTCCAGTTCTTGTTGCTCATGAGGTGGTGGAGTAAAAGGTCATTTGGGATCTCGAGAGGTTGTCTTATTTGTACCTCCACTCCAAAACAGGAGCTGTTGTTACTCAACCAAAAGCTTATCTAAACTATAGAATAAAACAGAGGAGGAGAGGGAGAGAGAAAAATTGCTTTAGAGAGAGAAGGGGTGAGCAATTGAGCTGTGCCAAATAACTTAGGAGAGTGAGCACTTGGACTCCTTCCAACTGATGGAAGCAAGTTCTGCCTTAGGTGGATTGCTGGAGAATGCTGACAGACCTTTTGCCTTCTATTAATGAAATACAGGCCTGGGCTCTTGTGCTGAGTTCAACAAGAGCAGCATCATATGGAGGAGAGCACTTTCCTTCACGGGTTCCAGAATTCAGGCAACAGAAGGTCAAAAGCAGTGCTTGTGTTTCATATAGAGTATGCTGATGATTGGAGGAGGACCTTGGAGAGCTGGTGGACAAGAAGTTATCCATGGCACAGCAGTGTGCCCTCATGACCAGGAAGGCCAATGGTATCCCGGGGTGCATGAAGAAGAGTGTGGCCAGCAGGTCAAGGGAGGTTCTCCTCCCCCTCTACTCTGCCCTGGTGAGAGCACATCTGGAGTATTGTCTCCAGGTCTGGGCTTCCCAGTTCAAGAGGGACAGGGATAGACTAGAGAGTGTCCAATGGATGAGGCCTTGAGTAACCCGTGCTAGTGGGAGGTGTCCCTGCCTATGGCAGGGGGTTGGAACTAGGTGATCCTTGAGGTCTCCTTCCAACCTTACCATTCTATGATTCTATGAGGATGAGGAAGGGACTGGAACATCTGTCTGATAAGGAAAGGCTGAGACACCTGGGGCTGTGTAGCCTGGAGAAGAGAAGGCTGAGAGGGGATCTTAATAATGTTTATAAATATCTGAGGAGTGGGTGCCAAGAAGGGGCCAGGCTCTTTTCAGTGGTGTCCTCTGATAGGACAAAGGGCAGTGGATACAAACTGGAACCCAGGAAGTTCCACCTCAACATGAGGAGAAACTTCTTTGCTGTATGGATAAGGGAGCCCTGGAGCAGGCTTCCCAGAGAGGTTGTGGAATCTCCTTCTCTGGAGACTTTGACAATCTGTCTGGATACATTTCTGTGTGACCTGCACTGGGTGATCCTGCTTTGGTGGGGGGCTTAGACTTGGTGATGTCTGGAGGTCCCTTCCAACCCATACCTTTATATGATCCTGTGGTGCTGAGGTTTGGTGCCTTCTGTCTGCTTAGAACTGCTCAAAGGAGTGGGTTGCTCTCCAGATGTGCTATTAAGGTGACCACTAATGCTTCTTGGGTTTATGTCCTCACCTGCTGTGGTGAGTGTCTCATTACTGGTAAGTAATGTTCTGAGTCCAGGAACATAGATTCATAGATTCATAGAATGGTTTGGATTAGAAGTGACCTTAAAGGTTATCTGCTTCCAACTCCCCTGGCATTGGCTGGGACACTTTCCACTAGCCCAGGTTGTTCAAGGCCACAGCAGGAAGATGCCATAAAGAACTTCTGGCCTTCTCCACTGAGCTGCTCTTGAGTTTTTGTTGCTTCAGAGTTAACATTCCTGTTGATCCTTCTCCAGGAAAGTGGTTTTACTCAGACCTGTGCCTAAAATGCAAAACTCACTGCATCACAGAATGGTTGGAAGGGACCTCTGGAGATCACCCAGTCCAATCCCCCTGTGAAAGCAGGGACACCCACAGCAGCTTGTCCAGCATCACAATGGACAGCTGGGTTGGAATCCCTCCAGAGAAGGAGCAGCCTGCTCCATGGCTGTCACCCTTAAAGTTCCTCCTCATGTTCAGATGCAACTTCTTATGGTGGAGTTTCTGCCCATTGCCCCTTGTCCTGTCACTGGGCACCTGGTCCCATCCTCCTGACCTCCACCCTTTAAGTATAGATTGGCATTGATGAGATCCCTCCTCAGTCTCCTCCAGGCTAAACAGCCCCAATTCTCTCAGTGTTTCCTCATCACAGAGATGTCCCAGTGCCCTCAGCATCTTCATAGCCCTTTGCTGTATGCTTTCCACCAAGTCCCTGTCCCTCTTGAACTGGGGGAGCCCAGAACTGCTATAAGCAGCTCTGCTATAAGGACAGGCTAAGAGAGTTGAGGCTTTTCAGTCTGGAGAAGAGAAGACTTCCAGGAGACCTTAGAGTAGCCTTCCAGTATCTGAAGGGGGCCTACAGGAAGGCTGGGGAGGGACTATTGACAAGGGCCTGTAATGACAGGACAAGGGGCAATGGGTTTCAACTGGCAGAGGAGAGATTTAGACTGGATGTTAGGAGGAAGTTGTTTGCAGTGAGGGTGGTGAGACACTGGCACAGGTTGCCCAGGGAGGTTGTGGCTGCTCCCTCCCTGGAGATGTTCAAGGCCAGGTTGGACGAGGCCTTGAGTGACCTGTGCTAGTGGGAGGTGTCCTTGCCTATGGCAGGGGGTTGGAACTGGATGATCCTTGAGGTCCCTTCCAACCTTACCATTCTATGATTCTATGAACTGGCCCCAGTACTGCAGCTGTGGCCTCACCAGGTCGGAGTAGAGGAGGAGAAGAACCTACCTCAATCTGCTGGCCACGCTCTTTTTGACACACCCCAGGCTGCACTCCTGCACAGCTCACAGGGAGCTGGGAGCAGCGAAATCCCAGGTGGAAGTGGAATTTGTTGAAGTAGGAAGAGGAGAGAAGTTGCTGACTTACAGCTCTGGCTTTGCGCAGTGCGGTGCTGAGGCGTCGCCTTGCCTTGCCAATCTGGTTCCTGCGCAGTTGTTCAAGCAGCACTTGAGTGTGTTTATGCAAATAGTTCATTGCTACATCTCCTCAAAGAGCCCTAAGAGTGCTGTCATTTGATTGTGTAATCCTTGGATGGGGCTTTAAATAAAGATTCCCATGGTTCTGTACAGAATTCATGCCCTGGGAGCAGGGGGTGGGAAAAAATGGTATTCCCACATTTGGATAGCACAGAAGGGACTAAATCATAGAATCATAGAATGGTAAGGTTGGAAGGGACCTCAAGGATCATCTAGTTCCAACCCCCTGCCATAGGCAGGGACACCTCCCACTAGTACAGGTCACTCAAGGCCTCGTCCAACCTGGCCTTGAACACCTCCAGGGAGGGAGCAGCCACAACCTCCCTGGGCAACCTGTGCCAGTGTCTCACCACCCTCACTGCAAACAACTTCCTCCTAACATCCAGTCTAAATCTCCCCTCTGCCAGTTTAAACCCATTGCCCCTTGTCCTGTCATTGCAAGACCTTGTCAATAGTCCCTCCCCAGCCTTCCTGTAGGCCCCCTTCAGATACTGGAAGGCTACTCTAAGGTCTCCTGGAAGCCTTCTCTTCTCCAGGCTGCAGAGCCCCAACTCTTGTAGCCTGTCCTCATAGCAGAGCTGCTGCAGCCCTCTGAGGATCTTTGTGGCCCTCCTCTGAGGGGAGGTTGTGGCTGCTCCCTCCCTGGAGGTGTTCAAGGCCAGGTTGGATGAGGCCTTGAGTGACCTGTGCTAGTGGGAGGTGTCCCTGGCTGTGGCAGGGGGTTGGAACTGGATGATCCTTGAGGTCCCTTCCAACCTTACCATTCTATGATTCTATGATTCTATGACCCTAAGCCTGCAATGTGCCCTTTGTGGCCAAGAAGGCCAAAGGCATCCTGTGGTGCATCAAGAACAATATGGTCAGCAGGTCAAGGGAGGTTCTCCTCTCCCTCTGCTCTGACCTGGTGTGGTCACAGCTGGAATACTGGGTCCACTTATGGGCTCCCCAGTTCAAGTGGGACAGGGAATGGATGGAAAGGTCACAGCAAAAGGCTGCAATGATGCTGAGGGGGCTGGAACATCTCTGTGATGAGGGAAGACTGAGAGAATTTGGGCTGTTTAGCCTGGAGAAGAGAAGCCTGAGGGAGGATCTCAGAAATACTTATAAATACATGAAGGGTGGAGGTCAGGAGGATGGGACCAAGCTGTTTTTAGTGGTGCCCACTGAGAGGATAAGGAGCAACAGGCACAAACTCAGCTGTAGGAAGTTCCATGTAAACATGAGGATGAACTTCTTGAAATTGAGGGTGACAGAGCCCTGGAGCAGGCTGCCCAGAGAGGTTGTGGAGTCTCCTTCTCTGCAGCTTCCAACCTCAGCTGGGCATTGTGCTGCTGGGCAAGCTGCTGTGGGTGCCTTGCTTTAGCAGGGGGGTTGGAGTGGATGATGTGCAGAGCTTCCTTTCAACCCCTACCATTCTGTGATGCTGTGAGTTTTTTATTTTAGGCACATTGTCTGGGTAAAACCTTATACATACAAAGGTTCCTGTAAATTTTTTTGCCTCTTCTAATAATTGTCTCCAACTTGGACCATGAAAACACACTCAGAGCCTCCAGCCTAACTAAATGGCCTGAGCCCTGTATTTTAGGCACCTAAGCTAAGTGCTTGAAGTAGGTTGTGTGATGGTCCCTTCTGTTTAGATCTTTTCCAAGCCCAATCTCTATTTAATGAGCTGTGTGTATTTTTATAGCATCTTTTAGGAGCCTTTCAAGTTGAGTCATTAAATATATATTTTTAATAACTTCTCTGTCTTAAAAGGACAGTGTGAAATGTAAGTACTGGAAATCAAATAGTGATTCCCCTGACTTCTGAATTAAATTATTTCATTACGAATTTATGTGAAGTTCAGATGCCTTTTTTTTTTTCCCTCTCCTTCTTGTGATTTCATGGTCTTCTTTTATTCTGAGCTGAGAAATGATTCCTTCTCATCTTAAATTTTAATAGTCTCCCACCAACAATATATTTAGTTCTTCAAATTTGTAACATCACACCTCTTGAAGGTGAGGAGGGGAAGGGACCTGTTTTGCAGCACAGGCCCTAAGAATTGAACCCAAACCTCCCATAGAGGGAGTTTAATGAGAATTTTAAATCCAATCTTAGAAGCTGAAATCTTCCTCCATCTCAACAGCCTTGTTCAGAACACCATGAAGTGCCCCAAAGCTTAGTGACTGTGTTCTGCAGCCCTGATTTAACTGGAAGGATAACCCCCAGGGAAGAGGACGAGCTGCTGCTCATTTTCTGGAGTGGTCCACACTTAGTGGAGATGATTGTTGTGATGGTTTGGGAGTTCCCTGCCCCCCACACTTTGTAAAATGACCAGACTAGAACTCAGCTGGCTAGAAGTTAAGGACTGAAGCTCTATTTACAGCTTAGCACAATATACAAGCAGATGTATACACTATAGACAGGAATATTTACAGAAATATACAAGTTAATGGTAATAGAGAAACACAACACCCCTCCCAGAAGTCAGAGACCCCAGGAGGGGCTCCCAACCACCCTTCCACCTTCTTCCCACCCCTATATCTTACCCCAAGGTTTGCCTTACATGCAAGGTGAGTTTGGAGGATCGGCCAGGGGGGGTTAGAAGGAAAGTGGTTAGTGAGGTTACTCAGTAGAGAAGAGAAAAAGCCAGAAGCTGCTAGACTGAGACGACTCTGCTGTGCCCCAGAGACGCCTCTGACTTATCTATGTTTTGAGTACTTATTCTTAAACATCTCAGCAAGCCTATGAGTGAAGTAGACATCACCATTGTTTTCCTTTCACAGCCTATAGTATAATTTTCTCTATTAAAATATTCCAATTAGCCTCAAACCAGCACAATTGTGAAGGAACAAACTGCCCAGGGAGGTCAGGGATGTCCCCTCCCTGTAGGTGTTCAAGGCCAGGTTGGATGAGCGTGGAGGGCGTCCAGGTCTAGTGGAGGGTGTTCCTGCAAATGCCAGGGGAGTTGAAATGAGATGATCTTCAAGGTCCTTTTCAACCCAAACCGTTCTATGAATCTACAAATTAATCTTAGATGTAGTTTCTCTGAACAAGTGTTTTACCAGAAGCAGAAGTGCTGTTTTGTTTGCAGTAGTCCACTGGGAAACCATGAGAGATTCATTGTTCATTAACTACTTTGCTGTGTTTTGTTTGTTCGTTTGGTCATGTTGGCAGCAAGCTTGTTGCATGGGGTTAGAGATGGAAGTTGCTGTTCCTTGGAAGACCTCACTGACTGGAACCTGGATCCTGGAAAACAGTTCCTTTCCAACCAACCTAAGCCATTACAGTCTCAAGCCCAACTCCAGGCTGG
>WBNM01008483.1:0-16117 GCA_013399055.1 Ramphastos sulfuratus | reverse complement strand
TATATAAATTACATATATATATAATTAAATATATTTGTAACTATATACAAAATTAAATATATAACTATATAAAAAACCAAATATATTTTTAACTATATAAAGCAACAGATATAAAGAAATATTTGTAAAGAAATAAATATTAAATATATACTGTACAGAAAGAACATTTCTTTATACATATCAAAGTATAAAAAGATATAAATGTTCTTTATAGAAATTTTTACACTTATATAAATATATATATAATCTGTTCAGATGGTTTTTATATACTCCATAAAATATACATAAAGAGCAAAAAGTTATATCTATATTTATACCTCTATAAAAATGCATAGAAAGGGTTAAAATATTCCTCATCTATACTTTTATGCTTCTCTCTAAGAATATATATAGAAAGGGTGGAAATATTCCTTAATACTTGAATAAATAAATATTCCTTAAATATTCCTTTCTACTTCTGCCTAAAATATATATATATAAAAAGGCTTAAAATATTCTTTGTTCTCTCTAAAAATATGTCTAAAGGGTAAATGTAGCCTTTATTTTTATATATGCATTTTAAAAATAAAGGGTGAAAATGCTCTTTATATTTTTTATACATATATTTGTATTTTTCCTCCTCTAGAAGAATATATAAAGGGTTAAAATATTCCTTTTATATATATATATATTTTGCATAGAAGTATAAAAATATATATAAAGGCTGTTTTCATCCTTTATGTCTGTATAAAATACATATATAAAGGGCAAAAGTATACTTTATATATGTTTATAATTTACACAAATGTCTATAAAGGGTTAAAATATTCTTTATGCACAATTATTGTTCCATATAAAAATATGTAAAGGCTGAAAATATCCTTTATATACTTTTATATTTCTCAATAAAATATATAAAGGGTTAAAGCATTTTTGTATACATTTATATTTCTCTTTAAATATATATATATAAAGGGTTAACATATTTATATATAACTATTTCTATATAAAATATCTAAGGGGCTAAAATGTTCTTTATATACATTTATATTTCCCTATAAAAATATGTAAAGGATGAAAATATTCTTTACATACATTTATATTTCTACATTAAAGTGTATATAAAGAGTGAAAATATTCTTTATATTTCTGCATAAAAATATATAAAGGCTTAAAATATTATTTAAATACATTTATGTTTCTCTTTAAAAATATATATAAAGGTTTAAAATATTCTTTATATACATTTTTATTTCTACATTAAAATGTATATAAAGGGTGGAAATATTCTTTATATCTATTTTTCTACATAAAAATATATAAAGGCTTAAAATATTCTTTATATACTTTTATATTTCTCTATAAAATATATAAAGGGTAAAAATATTCTTTATATACATTTATATTTCTACATTTAAATGTATATAAAGGGTAGAAATATTCTTTCTGCATAAAAATATATAAAGGCTTAAAATATTCTTTATATACTTTTATATTTCTCTATAAAATATATAAAGGGTAAAAATATTCTTTATATACATTTATATTTCTCTATAAAAATATATATAAAAGGTTAGCATATTCCTTATATATATCTGAATTTCTATATAAAATTACATAAAGGGTAAAAACATAGAAAGGGTGAAAATATTCTTCATATACCTTTATATTTCTACACAAAAATTTATATAAAGGGTGAAAATATTCTTTATATTGATATTTCTATATAAAAATGCATAAAGGGTGAAAATATTCCTTACTGTATCTTTTTTAGACTTTGATATTGAAAAAAAAAAATAATGTATCTCAAGGCTTAAAATCCTGTTTATATATATTTAGACTTTGATATCAAAAAACAGAGGAGGGGTGAGGATATCCTTTATGTATTTTTCATGGTGCTCTCTAAAAACTTCTGTAAGGTGTAACAGTGTGGGCAGGATCTATGCCAAATTTAATCTGGCTTATTAATCTTTTCAGGAATCTCAACACTGACCATAATTTTTAATGATAATAGGTTCTTTGCATGGTCATGGAAAGTATTCCACAGAGGGAAATAAACAGGGAATCTAGAACACTTAAGAAATAGCTAGCAATAATATAACAAACATTAAGCCCCAGACCTGGGGGTCTGGGGTGATGAAAAGCTCAACCTGAGGCTGCAGTGTGAGTGCAGCCCAGACAGCAACTGTGTGCTGGGCTGCAGCAAGAGCAGTGTGGGCAGCAGGGCAAGGGAGGGGATTGTGCCCCCTTGCTCTGCTCTCCTCAGAGCCCAGCTGCAGTCCTGTGTGCAGTTCTGGAGCCCCCAGCACAGGAAGGACATGGAAGTGTTGGAGCCAGTGCAGAGGAGGCCACCAAGATGCTGAGAGGGCTGCAGCAGCTCTGCTGTGAGGACAGGCTGAGAGAGTTNAAATGAGGTTCAACAAAGACAGCAGCAGAGTCCTGCACCTGGGAGGTAATAATGAACTGCAGCAGTACAGGTTGGGAGGGGGTCTGCTGGAGAGCAGCCCTGTGGAGAGGGGCCTCAGAGTGCTGCTGGAGAACATCCATGGGCAGCAATGTGCCCTGGTGGCCAAGAGGGCCAATGGGGTCCTGGGGGGCATTAAGCAGAGTGTGTCCAGCAGACCCAGGGAGGTTCTCCTCCCCCTCTACTCTGCCCTGGTCAGACCTCATCTTGAGTACTGCCTTCAGTTTTGGGCTCCCCAGTTGCAGAGGGACAGATCTGCTGGGGAGAGTCTAAGGGAGGGCTGTGAGGATACTGAGGGGACTGAGCACTGCCTGGTGAGGAGAGGCTGAGGGACCTGGGGCTGCTTAGTTTGTAGAAGAGAAGACTGAGAGGGGATTTAATAAATGTCTGTTAACTATCTGAGGGCTGAGGGTCAGGACAGGCTCTGCTGACTTGCTCCCTGGGATAGGCCAAGGAGCAATGGATGGAAGCTGCAGCACAGGAGGTTCCAGCTCAACACAAGGGGGAACTTCTTGACTGGAAGGCTCCCAGAGCACTGGCACAGGCTGCCCAGAGAGGTCGTCTCCTTCTCTGGAGCCTTTCCAGGCCTGTCTGGATGTGTTGCTGTGTGCCTTGAGCTGGATTGTCTGGTCCTGCTCTGGCAGGGGAGTTGGGCTGGATAAGCTCTTCATGTCCCATCCAACCCCTGACATCCTGTGAGCCTGTGAAGGAGTCCTGTGTCCTGTGCCTGCCGAATGCTGTGGCTGGGCGGTTGTGCCTCTGGCAGATTGAGCTTCCCTCAGTCCGCGTCACGCGTGGGGGATGACCCATGGGCACTCCTCATCCTCGGCCAGGGCTCTGCAAGCAGCTGGGCACCCACCAGAATTCCCAGTGGGAATGAGAGAACTGGGCTGAGAGGCACCGGGGCTATGCTGAGGGGCATGGTGAGACCCAGGCTTTGGCTGGGGCCCGCGACAGCTCCACGCAGAATGTGGAGCTCAGTTTATTTCTGCTTTGAGACCTGTGGGCCGTTGGTGCACACAGAGCTCATTTCCTATTTGCTTCTGTCCACATTACCTATTTTCATCTTATTTCCAGCCAGATCATTTCTAATTATCTGATTCATGCTCCAATTCTGTTCAGATTCCTTCCATTCCTATTATTTATAGTTACTTACATCAGGCAATTCATTGTGAATTTCTTTCAGTCCAGATTATTTCTGGGCACCTTTGGTTTATTTCTGATCAGGTCGTTTCAATTCAGATGTTTTCTATGCAAATAATTTTCATTCAGAGTCTTTCTTTGATTTGTGTTATTTCAGATTATCTTCAATTTATTTGGTCTCAAATTATTTCATTTTACTTCTCATCAGATTATTTCATTCAGGTAATTTCTGTTCAGATTATTAGACCCAAATAATTTATATTCAGATGATCTTCTGTTTACTTGGTTTCAAATTATTCTATTTTACTTCACTTCAAATGACTTCATTCAGATAATTTCTGTTCAGATTATTAGGTCCTAATAATTTATATTCCAATTATCTTCAATTTATTTGGTGTCAAACTGCTTCATTTTACTTCTCATCAGATTATTTCATTCAGTTAATTTCTATTTTATTTTCTAATTATTTCTATTCAGATTCTTCTTATTTTCATTATTTCCTTTTACTTTTAAAATTCAGATTATTTTTACTTACTTTCTATTCACAAAAACTGTTATGAATTCATTTCTATTCAGATTCTTTCCTATTTTAATATTTTTTAAATTTTTGATTATTTTATTTAAATTGATTCAGATAATTTATTATGAATTAATTTATTTTCATTATTTTCTTTTATTTCTTTTTTTTTTTTACAATTTGGGTTGGGTTTGTTTGGTTTCTGTTCAGATAATTTATTGTCAAATTACTTCTATTCAGATTCTTTCCTATTTTCATCAGTTAATTATTTTAAATTTTGGATTATTTTTATTTACTTTCTCTTCAGATAATTTATTGTCAAATTACTTCTATTCAGATTCTTTCCTATTTTCATTATTTCCTTTTACTTTTTTTTTAATTCAGATTATTTTTACTTACTTTCTACTAACAAAATTTGTTATGAATTCATTTCTATTAAGATTCTTTCCTATTTTTGTTATTTTGTTTTATAAAAAAATTAGTTTATTTTTATTTAATTTCTATTCAGATAATTTAATATTAATTAATTTATTATTTCCATTATTTCATGTCTTTTAATTTGTATGGAGTTTCTTTGGTTTCTGTTCAGATAATTTATCATCAAATTAGCTATTGAGATTATTTATTATTCTCCTCAGTTTTAAAAATTTGGATTATTTTTATTTAATTTATATTCAGAGAATTTATTATTAATTATTATTTTCACTATTTCCTTTTTTTTAATTTGGATTGGGTTTGCTTGGTTTCTGTGCAGATAATTTCTATTCAGATTCTTTCCTATTTTCATCAATTAATTATTTTAAATTTTGAATTCTTTTTATTTACTTTCTATTCAGATAATTTATTGCCAAATTATTTCTATTCAGATTCTTTCCTATTTTCATTATTCCCTTTTACTTTTTTTTAAATTCAGATTATTTTTACTTTCTATTAACAGAATTTTTAATGAATTCATTTCTATTCAGATTCTTTCCTATTTTCATCAATTAATTATTTTAAATTTTGGATTATTTTTATTTACTTTCTATTCTGATAATTTATTGTCAAATTATTTCTATTCAGATTATTTCCTGTTTTCATTAATTATTTAAAATTTTGGATTCTTTTTATTTACTTCCTATTCAGATTTTTTTAATGAATTCTTTTCTTTTCAGATTATTTCCTGTTTTCATTAATTATTTAAAATTTTGGATTCTTTTTATTTACTTCCTATTCAGATTTTTTTAATGAATTCTTTTCTTTTCAGATTATTTCCTGTTTTCATTAATTATTTAAAATTTTGGATTCTTTTTATTTCCTTCCTAGTCAGATATTTTTTTATGAATTTATTTCTATTCAGATTATTTCAAGTTCTTTCTATGCAGTTTGTGTTTGCTTAGATAATTCACATTTAATTCTCTTTCTTACATTTAGCTTATTCATATTCAGATCATAATCTTATTTAATCCTGTTTAATTTATTTACATTGAGGCTATTTATACTCAGACAATTTCTTGTCAACTTATTCATATTTAGACTATTTCAAATTATTTCCTTTCTTTTGATTTCTGTTCAGATCATTATTTCCAATTATTTCCTTTTCTTTTTATTTCTGTTCAGGTCATTTGCATTTAGTTTCTGATTACTTCAAATTATTTCTATTCCTCTCATTTGTATTTTGGGGGTTTGTAGTTTGGGGATTGGGTTTTGTTTGTTTGGGGATTTTTTTCATTCAGATTATTTTATTTTCAGTTCCTTTCTATGCAGCTTGTTTAATTTTCTGTTTGTTAATTTGATTATTTCCAATCAGTCATTAACAGTCGTGTGTGTGTGTGTCCCCAGCCAACAGAGGGAACCCCAAGGCGACAGCACGAGGAGGCTGCTGCAAAAGTCCTTTTTATTCAGAGTATAAAACTGGGGAGGGGGAAGAGCTGGAGCCCCCTGGGACATGAGGACAAGGGTCTGTCACCACATGGCCCTGATATCACAGAGGCGACATCGCGATGGAGGGGGGCAGTGATTGTGCTTGGGTGCAGGACACCTGTCTGGAGTGGTGTCACCTCTCCCTGACAGTGTCACCCCTGGATGGCATCACCCCTGGGCAGTGTTACCCCTGAGCTGGGGTCACACTCCCTGACTGGGGCCACCCTGGACCTGTGTCAAACTCAGCCAATGTCACATCTGGGACAGTGTCATCTACAGGCTGGCATCAACGCTCACCAGTGTCACCCTGGGCTGACATCAGCCCTGGCCACTGTCAGGCCTGGTCAGGCATCAGCCTTGGTTTGCATCAGACCCACCTGGTGGTCACTTTCAGACAGTCTCACTCCCAGGCTGGCATCACCCCTGGCCATTGTCACCCCAGAACTAGTTTTGCACCCAGCCAGTGTCACCCCTGGTCTGGTATTAATCCCAGGATTGCCATGGCACCTGTGGCGAGATGATGCCTAAATTGGCATCATCTCCAGCCAGCGTCAATGGGGTTTTGTGTCATACCCCATGCCAACATCAACTCTGGGCTAGTCTCACCCCCAAGTTAGCATCACCCTTAACCAGTGTCACCCCTGGGCTGGCATCACCCCTAGTTTGACATCACTTCTAGTCTGATGTCATGCCCTAGGTTGGCATCTTCACTAGGTGTCACCCCCAGGCCGGTGTCACCCCTGGGTGGCAGTGATTCCCCACGGGTGCCAGCGCACGGGTCCATGGGTTCCTCCAGTGTTTGGGGCAGCAGCTCACACTGACATACCCACCCCAATGTGGTGCACCTGGTACATGGCACTCACTTGGCATCCCCCTGCCACCAGCTGCACACAGTGAAACTGGTCCCACATCCCAGCCACCAGCAGCATCCAATAGTCCTGGCCGCCACCCTGGAGATGGGGTCGTGGGCACCTTCATAGGCCACCAAGTCTCATGGTGAGGAGGTAGCCGGGGTGGGGGTGACAGGGTGCCAATGCAAAGTGGCAAAGCAGCCAGGTGACAGAGAGGTGCATGTTGGGGGGGGGGGTGTCAGTTCTTGAACATGTCACAGAGCAGCTTCTCCATGGGTGTGTTGCCGATGGTGCGGCGGAAGAAGAGCAGCTCCACGCGCTCCGAGGAGATGAAGCGCAGCGCCGGGAGGAGCAGCAGCAGCTTCCCGAACCTGGGGAGACAGAGCTATGCCAGTGGGTGAGTGTCTCCACTCCCGGTGTCACCTGTGGGGCCGTGGGGATGGCACTACCTGACAGGTTGCCCAGGGTAGTGAGAACGGTTGTGCTGGCCAAGCATAGCCTGTGACTGGTCCTGCAGGCTCTCCACCTGGTCAGGGTCCTTCAGACCGCGAGTCTCTGCAGGGAAAAGGCAGCGATGGGTTGAGGACCTGGGCAGGGGCAGCAGTGGGTGCTGGGTGGGGGGTTCCCCTCACCTGGTTTGAAGAGCACCACAGCCTTCATGCAAGCAAACTCGGTGGGGTCAACAGCCAAGGCCTTGAAGCGGCCGAGGGTTTCTTGCAGCGCTCGCACATCCAGGGCAGCCGGCAGCAGCTTGCCAGGGGCCGGTTCAGGGACAGCCAGCAGTGGGCAGCTCTCCAGGGGCATGGACCACTGGATGGCACAGAGCAGGAATAGCTCACTCCATGCTTCCTCCAGCAAGATCACCTGGGGAGAGGTGGGAGAGGAACCCCAGAAGCCTCCAGCATCTGCAGCCACCTGCTTGGGCTGAAGGGCATCAGCTCGGGGTGGGGCAGGCGCAGGGCACTGCAGCGCTCATTCCAGCCAGTTCTATCCCACCGGTTGCTTACACTTTTTTATTTGGGATCACCCTTGCCCCATGGGGGTCCCCAACCCCACCTGGTCACGGAAAGGCAGGTTGGAGAAGACAGGCAGGTTTTTGGCCCATTTCACAGCCATGAAGAGGAGACGTGCTGAGGTCTCATAGATGTTTTCAGGGCTGGCCGCTGGGTACGGTGCCACCTGGTACTCGCCTGCCACCCGCTCCGGCTCACTGCCTGTTACATCCACTGTCTCATCAGCTGTGGGGAAGGCAGAGGACACTGGTGGTCACCACAGCTTGGGGACAACACCACCCACCACCCTCCCCACCAGTAACCTCTCACCGTCCTCCGGCTCCAGCTTGGCGCAGGTCTCAGCCGTCATCAGGCTGGCCATGAAGCGATGGTTGGTAGGTGGTGTGGGCACCCGAGGGCCTGGGTTGATGGTGACAGTGGCACCAGGACCACGGGGAGCCAGGCAGGGGGTTGGGGGAACCTCACGGGTGGTGGCCACATGCTCAGGGGGCAGCTCAGTGTCCAGCTCGATGCTGTCCAGGCGGACCTGGGCTGTGCTGCGGGGCTGACGCTCATTCTGCACAGCTGTGAGGACAAGATGGCATCAACACCAGCCACCCCACTGCCAGCCCCCCACCATCTGTCACCATGTGTGTGTCTCCCTCTCTCACCATCCTTGTTCATGCCAGCTTGCAGGCACTTCTTGAGCCGGCAGGCCTGGCACTGGTTGCGGTGAGCTTTGTCCACTGGGCACAACCCTGTCCCAGCCTGGCACCTATAGGGAGAGGTGGCACCCAGCTGCAGCCCCTGGGTGGCTTCTGTCCCAAGGAGGTCCTATCCCCAAGGAATAGCCTGCCTCCACGGGTGCCATCTGCTGGAGATGCCTTGTCCCTGCTGGATGCCTTGTTCCCCACCCCAATGGGTGGCCTCCACCCAGTGGGTGCCCCACCCTGATGGGCACCCTGTTCCCAGTGTGTACCCTACCCCAGTGAATGTCTAGTCCCCTGTGGATGCCTTCTCCAAGGGTGACCTGTCCTAGTGAATGCCCTGCCCTGATGAATGTCCTGGCCCTATTGGGTGCCCTGGATCACCCCCACCCCTTCAGATCTCTGCCCCATTGGGTGCCTGTCCTCTGGTCCTTGCCGTGATGGATTCAAGTCCCCTTTGAACCTGAGGTCTCTGCCTCATTCTTTGCCCATGTCCTGGGTCCTTGTCCTGCTGGGTTCCCAATGTCCCAATGGGTTCAGGCCCTCCTGGTCCCTCCCACACCCTGGTTGCCCCACACCACTCATCATCCATATGCTGGGTTTCCTCCCACTGTTTTCACACCTTCTTGGTCCCTACCCTCTTGGGTGCCCATCTCCCCGGTTCCTGCTCCACTGGGTGACCTTACCCTGCTAAGTGGCCACCCCATGGGTCCCTTTCCCCACAGGTCCATGTCCCCTCAGTCTCTACCCCAATGGGCATCTATCCCCAAGGTCTCATCCCCATTGGCTACCTGTCCCCCCCACTTCTGCCTCATGGGGACCCTACCCCATTCCCCCTCCCGCCCCCACCTGTAGATGAGCTTCCTGCGGACGCTGCGCTTGAAGAAGCCGCTGCAGCCGTTGCAGGCGTAGATGCCGTAGTGCTTCCCGCTGCTGCTGTCCCCACACACCTTGCACAGCAGCACAGGGCTCAGCGCCTTGCCGGGAGCTGGGCTCAGCCCTGCAGGAGCACAACCACCGCATTCAGGGTGACCTGGGACACTCCCAGACCACCCATCCCCCCGCACAGGGAAGCATCCTGGTGATGGGGTGGCTCCCACCTCTGCTGGTCCAGGGCAGAGACATGCATGGGGGACACCTCGGGGAGTCCCTGTGCCCCAGCACTTGGGGTGCTGTGGGGTGAGCTCTCAAAGGACTGGGTGGGGGACACCTCGGGGAGTCCCTGTGCCCCAGCACTTGGGGTGCTGTGGGATGAGCTCACAAAGGAGTAGATGGGGGACACCTCAGGGAGTCCCTGTACCCCAGCACTTGGGGTGCTGTGGGATGAGCTCACAAAGGAGTAGATGGGGGACACCTCAGGGAGTCCCTGTACCCCAGCACTTGGGGTGCTGTGGGATGAGCTCACAAAGGAGTAGATGGGGGACACCTCAGGGAGTCCCTGTACCCCAGCACTTGGGGTGCTGTGGGATGAGCTCACAAAGGAGTAGATGGGGGACACCTCAGGGAGTCCCTGTACCCCAGCACTTGGGGTGCTGTGGGATGAGCTCACAAAGGAGTAGATGGGGGACACCTCAGGGAGTCCCTGTACCCCAGCACTTGGGGTGCTGTGGGATGAGCTCACAAAGGAGTAGGTGGGGGACACCTCAGGGAGTCCCTGTACCCCAGCACTTGGGGTGCTGTGGGATGAGCTCACAAAGGAGTAGATGGGGGACACCTCAGGGAGTCCCTGTACCCCAGCACTTGGGGTGCTGTGGGATGAGCTCACAAAGGAGTAGATGGGGGACACCTCAGGGAGTCCCTGTACCCCAGCACTTGGGGTGCTGTGGGATGAGCTCACAAAGGAGTAGATGGGGGACACCTCAGGGAGTCCCTGTACCCCAGCACTTGGGGTGCTGTGGGATGAGCTCACAAAGGAGTAGATGGGGGACACCTCAGGGAGTCCCTGTACCCCAGCACTTCGGGTGCTGTGGGATGAGCTCTCAAAGGACTTTTTTTTTTTTTTTTTTTTTAAATAGATAAAAGTGTTCCTAGGGACAGGTGGCATTGGATGTGCCAGGAAGGAGACCTCAGGAATCCCAGGGAAGAGCCTCAGCCAGGAACTGAAGATGTCCTGGAGGACAGCTATAGCTGGGGAGCCTGGAAGGAGGACCATGATGAGGACTATGAGCATCATGGAGAAGGTTGGGAACTGCAGGCACCTTGACCCCAGAGAAGGGGATTCTCAGCATCTTGGAGAAAGCTGACAGCTGAGGGTCCCAGGCACTGCAGAAGAGAGCCATGATGGGGCCTCTGGTCGTTCTGCAGAGGATGCCAATGGGACCCTTGGGTGTCTTGGCAGAAGGACTGTGATAGGGACCTCAAATATCCCAAAGAAGAACCATGATGCAGACTCTGGGTGTCTTGGAGAAGGACTGTGATGGCAGTGCCCCAGGCATCTTGGAGTAGGACCATGACAGGGACCTCCAGGTATCTCAGAGAAGGGCCATGATGTGGACCAAAGGCATCCAGGAGAAGGCCATGATGAGGACCCTGGCATCTTGGCCAAGGACCATGATGGGAACACTGGGCATCTTGTAGGAAAACTCTGATGGGTGACCCCCAGCCTTCTTAGAGAAAACCCTCAATGGGTGACCCTAGGCATCTCAGAGGACCCCAAGTACCCCAGAGATGAACCATGCTGAGGACCCCAAGTGTCCCAGAGAAGAACTATGATGAGGACCCCAAGTACCCCAGAGATGAACCATGATGAGGACCCCAAGTACCCCAGAGAAGACCCATGCTGAGGACCCCAAGTGTCCCAGAGAAGACTCATGCTGAGGACCCCAAGTACCCCAGAGATGAACCATGCTGAGGACCCCAAGTACCCCAGAGACAAACCACGATGAGGACCCCAAGTGTCCCAGGGAAGACCCAAGTGTCTCAGAGAAGAACCATGATGAGGATCCCAAGTACTGCAGAGAAGACNGATCAATCAGCCACGCGATGAAGAATTAAAAAGGTGCTGAGCCCCAGCCTTGTAACCCTAAACCCTGCGACACCCAAGCCACCCGCCCTGCCCCGCCGCCACCGCCTGCCGGGCTGTGTATGGGGGGGGTCACCCTGCCACCANGTACTGCAGAGAAGACCCATGATGAGGACCCCAAGTACCCCAGAGACAAACCATGATGAGGACCCCAAGTGTCCCAAGGAAGAATCATGCTGAGGACCCCAAGTGTCCCAGAGAGGAACCATGCTGAGGACCCCAAGTGCCCTAGAGAAGACCCAAATGTCCCAGGGAAGAACCATGCTGAGGACCCCAAGTGCCCCAGAGAAGACCCAAGTGCCCCAGAGAAGACCCTCGGTGAGGACCCCCAGGGCTGCCGGCAGCTGACCACAAGCGATGCGTGAGAACGCCCCCAGCAGCTCTCGATCCCGCTCGGGCCGAACACCACCCCCTTACCCGTGGGGCTGTCATCCAGCTCGGCGCTCACCACCGACCGCGCTGGCGACGAGGCCATCTCCCGGCGCTCCCCGAGCTGTGCCGCGGGCGCCCGGCGCTGGCTGCGGCCAGGGTGCGGCGAGGCGGCGGCGGCACTGCGGGCAGCAGGGCGCTCGCCTTGCGCTCTTCAAGGCGGCTTAGCGGCGGTGCTGTGTAAGCAGCCGCCTCTTTGTCACCCTCTTAANCCCCCTCTTCCCCCCCCTCTCCTCAGGCATTGCAAGGCTGAGATTGTGGCGGAGGTGGGAGATGGAGCTTGGGGTCGGGACCCCCCATATGTGTGTGACATATTCCCCCCCTCCTCGGAACCCACCGGGCCCTGTAAGCGCATAAGCCCTGCGCTAAGGCGGTTAGAGGGGAATAACGAAAAGTGGTAATTAAGGGGGGTAATTTCCCTGCCCCCAAGTAATTAATTACCAGCCCTGATGGCGAGGGAATGCTCAGGGAGGACTGCCCCCGTCCCCCTCCCCACCCTGTTGCCTCAGTTTCCCCTCCTGGCACGGACACAGGAGCGCCTGGGGATGTTGGGCTGAGGCTGCTGACACGGCAGCAGGTGGGGGCCAGGTGGCCCCCAAGTTACACAACTGCCACTAAACCCTCGTGGTGACAGGACAGCACAATTTGGGATTTGAGGGCTTTAGCCGTTAAACCCCCCCCGCCCAGCTCAGGGAGCTGGTGAGTGGCCACCGTCACACAGCCCAGGTTGTCCCCAGGATGGGCCAGGATGTGGTCAGGGTCCTCACCCTTCTGTCCTCCTCCTGGAGGGGCTCAGCCTGTGGCCTCAGGGATGTGGCTGCTGCCTGTGACCCCGGTGGAGGCATCCCAAGTGATGGGTGTTGGCAATGGGTTCCTGACGTGGGCTGGTGCCAGGGACACCAATGGATCCTGTGGCTGGGGGGTCACCCCTGCATCACCCCTGCCTGCTGCATGGCCCCGTCGGCTGCCTGCTTCTTGTCTGCATCCCCTCTGCCTGCACCACTGCTCCATCACCCTGCCTACAGCCTTCTTCCTTCCCCCTTGCCTGCACCACTGCTCCATTATCCTGTCTACAACCTCCTTCCTTCTCTGCCTTCATCACTGCTCCATCACCCCTCCTACAACGTCCTTCCTCCCCCTCTGCTTTCACCATCATCCTGCCTGTCTCCACCACCTGCTCCAAACATCCTAGCGTGGCTCCACCACCGGGACCCCTGTCCCACCTGGGACGCCCGGTCCCACTCCACATCTCCCCATGCCATGGTGGGCCCCTGCCCTGACCCAGATCTCTGACAGCCACCATCTGCAGCAGTGGCCACCCTCCTCCTCCTCCCTCAGCAGAATTATGACGCTGGGCTAATGCGGCAGGAGCAAGCTGTCACCTCACCCTGCCCAGCCCTTGCCCACAGCTTAGGTGTCTCCAGACCTTTCAGCAGAGCTTCACCCGTGGGTGACAGACACCCCCCTCCACCCCCACCAGTGTCCAGTTGAGGGGTGCCAAGAGCAGTGGCACTGCAGGATGCCAGCCCGCCCATGGGCGCCATGGCTCTGGGACACACCAGGGAGCAGCCAGCATGGTGATACATGCTGAGTTGGCTAATTTGCCAGTCCCCTCCTTGCCGTCGGGTAAAAGCCAGCTCCGGAGCAGGGATTTGGGAGGGAGATTAGCCAGGGAGCCATCTGCTGCCAGCCAATCACCAGCACGGCCGGGAAAGCCAATAATTACAAAAATAAGGTTTCCCACCCTGTTTCTCCATGACACTCAGCTGGGTGCTGTTGTCTGTGTGTCCCCCCCCCATGGAGCAGCACCCTAGTCCCTATCCCCAGGGCTCAGCACCCCATGACCACCCAACCCAGGCATCTGGGGTGGGCTTGGACCTGGCCTGTTGTCAGGGACCACCCCAAGCATGCTCAGTGTTACAGCCAAGGGGCTGCGGGCGGCAGGCTGGGGGTGAAGGAGCAAACGTTAAAGCCCGTGGCAGGGTCGTGACTCGGCTCGGTGACAGATGCTGGGGCAGATGCCATGGGATTACCCAGCCTAAAACCTTGGGATCTGCCCCCTTCCCCCCACCCCCCTCCAGCAGGCAGAGAACGTTTAATTACTAATTTACTAATTACCCAAAGATGCTGGTGAAGGGCTTGAAACCTGCAGTCAGGAGCAGTCCCAAGGCTCCAGCCACCCTAATCCAGCCGTCCGCTGGCGGATGCACCCGGGTCAGAGGACAGCTCAGATGGGGACATTGGATGACCCAGGGAGGCATCTTTGTCCTGGCATCCCTGGTGCAGTTGGTGATGTCACAGTGTGGTGAGGACAGGAAAGGACAGTGGGGACCAAGAGGAGATGATGGGGATGAGGAAAGGAGAGTGGGGATCAGGAGTGGGGTAGTGGAAATCAGGAGAGGATAGTGGAGATTAGGAAGAGACACTGGGGGTCAAGGAGAGATGATGGGGACCAGGAGCAGGTGATGGGAACCAAGGAGAGATGAGGAGCACCAAGAGGGGACAACAAGAATCAGGAGGGGATCACAGGGTCAAGGAGACAATGAAGACCAAGGGGAAATGGTGGGGACCAGAAGAGAAGATAGGAGTTCGGAGATGTCAGGGACCAAGGGGAAATGAAGAGGATGGGGATAGGATGGCAGAGACCAGGATGGGATGATGGGGAACCAGAATGAGCTTAAGGGGACTAAGAGGACATGGTATTGACCAGCAGGGGATGATGGAGACCAGTAGGAGTTGATGGGGACTGGGAAAGGGTGAGTAGGATGAGGAGGAGACAGTTGGAATCAGTATCTTTTGATGGGGACCAGGAGCTGAGCAGATGATAGTGGGAATCAGGAGGGGACAAGGGCAAGCAGAAGGCAGCATGAAGGTCTGGGAGAGTACAAGATGGCTGTGGGACAGAAGAAGCCTGGGAAGAGTTAATGTGGCTGCCTGGCACTGAGCTGTGCCCAGGCCAGGCTCTGGTTTCAGCTGTAATTAGCTCTTGTTTGTTGGAGGCTCCGTGATAAATGATGCTGTGGTTGCCCGATGACAGAGGGTGACAGCTCCACATCACCTGCCCCAAGCCCTGCCAAAGGCTTTGCTGACCCCTCTGGCACAAGGATTAAAGTTTAATGTGGTTCCACAGCTGACCCTGGCTACACATCACCCAGGGGACCGTGGGCTGGGGACAGGCTGGTGGCTGTCCCTTGAGCCACCTTCACATCAAGAGGTGGTTTTGGCACCAAGAGGTGTTTTGGCACCAGCTGGGTGACCACTGCCTACCACTGCATTGCAGCCATGGAGCTGGTTTGTGACTCCTTTGGGGTCACCCAAAGGGTTTGTTGATGAAATATCACACAGCTTGGCTTTGTCCCCCCGGGCCTGGCCCCACACAATGGGCTCAGTGCCACGGCAGGGCCGGTTGGTGTGGTCTGGGCACATTCCCAGGCACTGAGCGGATGTGCAGGTGCCAAAAGCTGTTGCGGGGCTCACCAGAGCCAGATGAGATCCTGCCCCTCGGCCACCCTTGGAGCAGTAGCCGCTTGAGGACCACGGCAGAGCGAGGGGACCTCAGAGGTGTCCACGAGGTGAGGTGGCAGGGCACAGCATGAACACCAGGGCTGGCACAGTGCCTGAGGCCACAGCTTGGGTTTCAGCAGGGCAACGGGGGAACCACGACAGGGAGGGCACAAAGTGGGGCTGGGCACAGCCCTTGTCCCCAGCTTTCTGGACTTCACATTTTCTCCTTGCAGATGAACCTTCTCAGCCAGGTAAAGAGGGAGCTGGTGGGGAGGGCACCTCCATCCAGGTGGTGCCACCCCTCTGCTGTGGCACCTGGCACCCACGGACCTTCAAGCGGAATCTGCCTGGTGCTGAGTCTGGGGCTGCAGGGAAGTGGTTGTAGGTCCTCTGAACGTGAGAATGGGTGCCACAAGGATGGGTGCTAGCAGGGAATGGGTGCAAACAGGATGGGTGCTAGAAGGGAATGGGTGCTAGCAGGAGATGGGTGACAATAGGATGGGTGCTAGCAGGGGATGGGTGCTAGCAGGGGATAGGCACCAATAGGATGGGTGCTAGAAGGGGATGGGTGCCAGCAGGGGATAGGTGCTAGCAGGAGATGGGTGCT
>WBNM01008482.1:10670-38351 GCA_013399055.1 Ramphastos sulfuratus | reverse complement strand
CTACGATTCCATGATTCTATGATACCACCACTTCTATCCTGCCAGAAGATACCCCTCAGATCTGCTCAGAAGTATTACCTAACCCATCTCAGTCAAAATGAATCAAAACCCAGGAAAGGCACAATAATTAAACAGTTTTTCCAGTGTGTCTCATTTTGGCAGAAAAGGGTTAGGGAACAAGCACAATACAAGTGAGAATTGAAGTAGTGAATGTTCTGGGATAAGAGAAGCCAATACATGCATGAAAACAACTGTCAAAAGTCCGCTTCCTGTGACGGTTGTCCCTTCCTGCTCCCCTCACTGCACAGTTCTAAAGGGAGCAAAATGTTCACAAAGCACTAAGTACTGTGAATACTTAAATTCTGTGCTTTCCAGATAAACCAGTGGACTTTTTTAACATATATTTTCATATGACACATAAAAGAACTTTCAAGTTTCCTGCCACAACAAAAATAAATCATTGACTGGAATGGTATGTTCTACATTAATTCTGAAGATTTACCTAAACTGTAATATTGTCCTGAGGGGGTGGGAGGGGGGAATAAAATTCTAACAATCTTGAAGAAATCTAAGAATCTCAGGCAATTAAACAAGTTTTTTTTTAGAATGATCCCCTAGATAAAGGTGAAACATGAGTAATTATTTTCAAGTATGCTTTGCCAACTAGTCTTCAAATCTCTGAAGACAGATGCAGTGTTGAAGCTTAGGTTCTAACAAAAGTTTATACAAACATCTTGGTAGTAGCCTTGGCAGTGCTATCTTAGTGCTCTTAGCAGCTTTCAAAGCTGCAGACTGATCAGTGTTAACTGTATTTATTACACATAAAATGTTTAACACACTAAAGGCATTAAGACTAATAATATTTATTCAAAAGCTACTATGTTGAATACAGTGTAGTAGTCTAGTGCTTTTAAACAAAAGATGTCATAATATATAACAAGTTTAGCCATAGTCATTCAAACACAATATTCACAAACCTCCCAAATTTTGTATAATAGCAAGACAATATAATTATATTTACACTGAACTGCCCAAGTCTGGATTCTGCTCTCACCTGCTTTCACATGTACAGTACTACCGATACTTAAAATATTCAAGTGAAATTATAGCTTCAGTTTTCCAGTTGCCAACCAAGCTATTCCAGACCTTACACTTCAGACAAAATCTAGGATTGTATCCACTTAGCTGAGTCTGAGAGGCTATCCACCTAGACTGAGCAGACAGCATGCAACCTGCAGATTAGATTCCATAAATGCAGGAGAAATGTCATGTAATCTCACTTCCACACCCAGTGGAGCTGAACTTCACAGCATGTTGCCAAGGATGCTAGAAATACCAACTCTCAAGCTCTCCTGACTACATACTAAGACATCTAGCATCTAAGGAGCAAATATGTGAACTGCAGTAGGTTGACTTGGCTCTAAAGCTTGTGGGTCAGAGAGTTCATCAATGGTGACAAGTCCATACTGGGGTCAGTGCTGTTTAATATCTTCATTAGGGATAGACAGTGGGATCGAGTGCACCCTCGTCAAGTTTGCAGGTGACACCAAGTTGAATATTATGTTTGACATGCCAGAGGGACGAGATGCCATCCAGAAGGTCCTGGACAAGCTGGAGAAATTGCCCCCAGTAAACCCCGTTAGGTTTACCAAGACCAAATGCAAGGTCCTCTGCCTGGGTCAGGATAATCCTTTATCAACACAGGAAGATGTGATAGAGAGCTGCCCAGCAGAAAAGGATGCTGGGGTACTGGTGGAGGAAAAGTTGGACATGAGCCAGCAATGCAGCCCAGAAGGCAAGAAAGAAAAGAGGTGATTCTGCCACTCTGCTGTGGTGAGACCCCACCTGGAGCACTGCTTCCAGCTCTAGGATGGTGATGGTCCAGAGGAGGGACACAAGGATTATCAGAGGGCTGGAGCACCACTACTCTGAAGATTGGCTGAGAGAGCAGGAATTGTTCAGCCTAGAGGAAAGAAGTCTCTCAGAAGACCTTAGAGCAACATTGTAGTACCTGAAGGGGGCCTATAAGAAAGCTGGGGAGGGACTGTTTGCAAGGGCATCTAGCAATAGGACAAGAAAAAATGATTTTAAACTAGAGAAGAGTAGATTTAGATTGGACACCAGGAAGACGTTCTTTGCTATAAGGGTAGTGGAACCTTGGAACCAATTGCCCAGGGAGGGTGGAGGCCTGATCCCTGGACACAATTAAGGTCAGGCCTGATGGTGGTCTGAGCAACTCGATGTACTTGGGGATGTCCCTGGGGATGTCCCTGTTTACTGCAGAGCAGTTGGACTAGACAACCTTCTGAAGGTCTCTTCCAACCCAGTGCATTCTATGATTCTACAATCAATTGAATGAAAGCAATCATCTGGGTTGAAGTGAGCTTGCCAGTTAAGACAAGCAGAATGACATCATATGAGGAAAAGCAACTGATTACTCTGTGGGTATTACTCTGACTGCTGGTCATCTTCAGCAGTACCATTCCAGACCTTGCTCAAATGTCTTTTCTGTCAAGCTATAAAAACATTTACGCACTTCTGTATCTAACTTAAGAAATACTTGCCAGAAAACAGAAGAAGTCATATACTGAGACCTGCCACCTACACAGACATAGGAGAAACCAGGCAGCTAACAGAAAGAAGACAAGAGAGAAGCTATTCTAGGTGCAAACATGGTTAATAGGATGCAATTGGTTAACATATAAGAAGTGAAAGGTAGATGAAGTAAAAGTGAACACAGAACAGCTCTGTTCATTGAGATGTATCAAACTTCCAACCCCCTCAAGTAGTACTTATGATGTTATGGATGTCCTAAAGCAAAGAAAACTCTCCTAAAGAGCAGATGGAAGATATGCAAGACTACTGTCTACATCTCTTTTACATAAATTGTGTTTTGTATCCTTTAAAAGGAAACATATTTGTAATTTAATTAAGCTTATTGTCAACTGTTCCATTAAAAAAGTAATTAAGCTACTGTTGTTCAACAAAGTTTTAAATCTGAAAAGAAAGATTTTAAGAACACTCTTCTGTGCTCTTTCACTTATTAACACCCCAAGTGGAAAAAATCTGTCTCTTTTTCATTGAGATAAAGAGAACATTCAATAAGCCACAGCATGTGTCTGAAAACAGCAGCAGTAGTTTCATATTTGAAACACATACTTGACAAAATTCTAATGATTAATTTGTACCTTAAATTAAAAAAAAAAAAAATCTTATTTCTGAGGATCTGAAGCTACTTCACTGAAATAAATCCATTATTTAATCTGAGAAAGACCTACACTGGAGCACAATTTATTCCTAAATAACTTAATACAAAACTTACTTAGTGACGGCCATCAATATTCTCTAAGATACTTTTTAAAGAGTATAAACATTAACTTACTAGAGGGTGAGAGACAGAAGACTTGTGAGAGGAAATTTCTGCAGAAAACCAGCTGTTAAGTTACAGCCCTAGCTGCAATGACAAACCAGGACTGCTAAATTTCAAGGTTGGCTGTGATTCTATTTCTAAAAGGAAAAAACATGAGAGTAGGGACATAGAACACCTGTTGATGGAACATTTAATATCACTGAGGTCTATTGCTTATTCATACAGCACAACCTATCACATTTCTGATAAGAAAACATCAGAATAACAAAAACAGTATTATCCGTTTCCTCTTCCTCCTTTGTTTTAACATAGAAGCCAACTGGTATTTTAGAATGATATAAACAAGGAATTAATTACACTAGAAAACATAGGATATTTTTTCAGGCCACTATGCTCAGGTGTATTTCCAGAGAAGATAAATTTTCAAAGCCTAATCTCCAAACTTTTCTTTCAATTTTAGGCAATGTATTAATGCTGGCATTTCTGTTATCACAGACCTTATGGCTGTCTTGTAGACTTGCTCAACATACTGCTGATAAACTAAGAGATCCTTGCCGTAAGAAATGTATGTTCCAAATAAGCCTGAATAATATGGTAAAAGCACTATGGAGCCTTTCTAGAATGGCAAGGAATACACACAATTAAAAGGACTTCATCTTTCAGAAGTAGCTGTCAGCTATTTAAAGATCTAGACAACATAGAGGCATAAATCAAAAGACAGACTGTGCAAGACAAAAAGTTTAAATCAAGTTAATATCGAAAATGGAAAGAGCTATGTTTTAAAACCAGTGAGACATTAGTATGAATTAATGACATCTGATATTATCCTATCTGTACAGCAAACTTTTAAGGATTGAATTACTGCAGTTCCACGAAGAAGACGATTCTGTCTCTTTTGATATTATTTTAATCTTGAAATATTAGAAAGCTATAAGCTTAATCAAGCTTAAAAAAATACACTGAAATCAAGAACTCTTTATCTATCTCTCTAGGTTAGCATTTTTCATCCACACACCAGTCCAATCACCAGATTCAATACAGAACTGTAAGTAATCCTTTAGTTTCTTCTGCAACTAAAAGCTAAGAAATGCTGAACAATCTGTTCTGACTAACAAAACTGTAATTCATCTCTAATTCAAGAAAACAGTGGTTTTGGTTTTTAAATTTTTCTATGACATGAAGAAACAAACCCTTTGGTATTATATATTTTAATAAGCAATCATCTGTAATATTTTCAAGACAAGCAAAATGAAGTGAGCTACTGTATTCACTAACAATCATGTACGTGGACGTGAACTTATTATACCACTTTAAAAGAAGACTTATTTTGTAACTGCCAGGTCTAGGATCTGCCTCATTCCAGTGTGTAGTTTTTCTCATACAGGAGGTAGAAGGAGCTGTGTCTTTTCAACATTGTACACTTGGAACATCATACAAAACACACTGAGACTCCCTGCTGGTAACCCATAGATCTGCAGCCTGAGGAAATAAATTTACAAATAGCCTAATAGCCACAGATTATATTACAGCAAAAACCTGATTTTTTTAATGTGCAGCAAGTCTGAGTGCAATGAATAAATCATAAGAAAAAGACTGTTTGTCAAAACAATTCTTCTACAAGGGCAGCGACCTCATTGCGCTCCACAGCTTTCTGAGTACGGGAAGTGGAGCAGGAGGTGCTGATCTCTCCTCCCTGGGATCCAGTGATAGGACATGTAGAAATAGTTCAAAGATGCATCAAGAGAGGTTCAAATTGCACATAAGGAAGGATTTCTTCACCAAGAACATGGTTCCTAAAGAGGTGGTCAATGTCCCAGGCCTGGCGGTGTTTCAGAGGCAATGGGACAATGCCCCTAACGAGATGTTTTAACTTTTGGTCAGCCCTGAAGTGGTCATGAGATGAAGTGGATAAGATGGTTATTGCAGGTCCCTTCCCACTGCAACTATCCTATTCTAGTTCACAGCTCCAATCTTAGGAAGAATTACCCATTAAACTATGGACTCTCTATTTCTGTTATTGTTACTGCCTTAATATTTAAGTCCTGTGTAGCAAATGAAGCAATCTGAACTGTTTCCAAATTGCAAAAAGACCTGTCACTAGCATGAATCAAATTAAAAGAGCTTAAAATACTTTTCCTGTAATGTAATCTATGTAATGTAATCCATGTAATGACATGTAGTCTCTCTGAAAACACAATTATGTATCCATTTCTAACAGTGTTTATCTGGATTTTACCTACTTCATTTCAATTCACAGCAAGTCAAGCAACAGGGATGCATTGAGACCCTATCTGGTGTATTAGCTAGGCACTTGCTTAGGTGAGACAAATTACACAAGGTTCATAACATTTTGGTTTTCACCATCTACAACCTAATTAAGAAGCTGTACTATCGTTGAACTACTTTCAACTACTTTCAAGTATCTATTCTGTCATTTCTAAAACACTACTACTATGTGCCTACAAGCTGGAAAAATACATATAGTTGGCTTAACTGACATGTCTTTTTACAATTGAACTGATCCATAAAGCAAACTATAGTATTCAAGTGCCACAGATTATTCATATACCTGTTTCTTAAACCAGTTAGTTGGTCCCTTTTGGGAATAAACCCACCATATCATTTAAAGCACCTGAAAAATGGAGTCTTCTGTTTACCATGTACCACAGTATACATGCAATTCTGTCTTCTGTGACTCTAAAGTTAACTACATATTTCAAACATCAGTTTAAAAATTGTTCACAGTCTTGCTCCTGACAACTGCAGTAACTTTATCAATTAACGCAGTTGTCACAATGACACTTTGCAGTTTGGTTTTAATCACAAAAACCAAAACTGAAACCACAAAATATTTCTAATAGTCTCTTTCACACTTGTCAAACAACACTTATCAATATTCAGTTACATTTAACAGGAAATTTTCTATCTTTCAGCTTAAATATCGTATCTTCCCAGTTCCCTCTCCACAGGAATTATTCTGCTCTGAAGATACACTGAGGAAAGTTAAATTACTTTCATGAAGTATCAACAATTTTAAATGACAAAATTAAAATAATACAGACAAAATACATTATCTAGAGTTGAAGCAGATAATATTTTTGCTTCCAGATCTAACCTAACATTGTCCTGAGCACTTGATCAAGACTTTAAAAGACAACACTTAAAGCAAATTAGGGTAGATAGATAAACAAGCCTCCCAAAAGACCCTGAAAAATTAAGACTCCAATACTTACCCATCATTAGAACATGTCAAAAATTCTTCCTTTATTTTTGGATGCCAACAGCCTGAATTGAGCATTGCTGTGTGACCCTAAGGAAATAAACACAAAGAAGTCTCAGAAAGTTTCTTATATTTTACTCCAAATCACATGAAAGTTGAGAGCCAAATCAAAACCTGCTGACCAGTGCAATGGCTAACATAAAACAATAGGAGTAACATGAAATCCTAGGGTGATATAGTATACATACTCAATGCCAAATTACACTAGCCAAAGGCCTTGTTGGAAAAAAACTGAGGAAACAGAATTCAAGACTCAAGGTAGATATAACCTCAGGTGAATTTTATGGCGAAGATTAGAAGTTGAGTAGTCAGCCTAGCTTCTTTTGGATGGAAATAAAAAAGAAGGTAATGATTATACTCTAAGAAAACAATTTTCATTATGCTTACTATGACTATAAAATGTCTTTGTCCAGTTTGCTTCACTGTGAAATACAAGCACATGTTCACTGACCATATTCACAGAGAAATCTGGAACCTATTCCTGCAGTGTTTTAATTACTTCAGTTTGCTTTAAGCACAAATGTGGAGAGAAATACTGAGAAGCTAATGTGATGACATAACAAATATTTTTAGCATTTTGACTGCTGGACCACAACACACTGCAGTTCTAGAAGTTTATAAAACAAACAAAATTTGAACTGTTTTAAAGTAAACAATAACTAAAGCAGATGTTATTATTTAACCGTTCTATGTATGTATTGCTGGCCAATACATACAAGGTCATCTGACAAGAACACCTTCAGGCAAAACAGGCATTTAGTCTAGTTGTTTGGCAATATATTTTACAAGAATAAATAAAGCAACTTCAGCATCAGTTTGAGAAATTTTATCACTGATTTTTAGGCTTAAGCTATTTCAAAAACCAACCAGAACTCTTCTCTCATATAGTTTGTGAAAATACAAAGGCAAGTGGTCAAAACCAATCAGCTGTTGTTACAATATTTCAAAACCATGTATCAACCCTTCCTCAGCTGGGCTTACAGCCACTGTTAAAAATGTACACATTGTTGTCTACTAGCTTTACACTCACGGTGTACAACTACCAATAATAACAACCCTTCAGCCCCTACCTTGAAAGACTTAGTTGTGTAAACAAGAGAAGGGAGGCTGTTAGAAAGCAAGACACTAGACCAAATCAATACTTTCTAAATTTTGGTTGGTTTCCCCAACAAAGGTGTTGGGGAAACTGCAAGATACACTTTTAGATAGAGAAATTTGTGGTAGCATCATAGAGACCTGTGGAGTTAACATAGGTCACTCCCACTCAAAGCCAGATTATAGACAATATCACAGCAGGTCAGCCCTTGTTTTGATTAGCTGGGTCTTGAAATCAAGACTGTGGAAGAATGTTCCACAACTTCCAGCAGGTATCAATACACAGGACTATTTCATCCCATAGACAGGTCTTCTCAGTCTTCCTTACTGAACTTCAGGAGGTTTCTCCTTCAGAGCAAAAAAACCACTACATTGTCAGTCTTCTGGTGTTTAATTACTATTTGATTTTACCTTTGTGTTTGTCATATCCACAATGTACTGGTCTCCTTTTACGCATTCCATTACTGGGAAGCCATCTCTGTCAAGAACTTTTGCTTGAGAGTTACCAGATACAACGAGAATGACATCTCCTGTGCTGCTATACTGTAGAGATTTGATTTGGTGACTGAAATAAAAAGTTTTTTAAAACAAAGAAAAGAGAGAAAAAAGTTCAAATTAGCTTCAGTTCTTGTAAGCCCACACTTAACCAAAACTGTCAATGGTGACAAAATATATTGCAGCAATAGACTCATATACATTCTTGTACCAAAAAGGTGTGTGTGGCGAAAGTAAATCTGATACCGGATTAAAGCTTTATAATCTTATTGGATTAAAGCTTTTTATTCTTGTGTGTATTGCATGTCTGCATGTCACATTTCCTTCCTCAACCATGCAACACAATTTAAAATATTAATTTCTGGCAGATATTTAAGAACACTCTTCTATCTCCACATGAAAAGCAGTGTGTGCCAGATTCAACTATTCAGGGTTGAAAATTTTTTTTCAGCTTCTCAAGCACAACATGTGAACTCACTTACTATAAAAGGGTGTGGCAGTACTACAGAAAACTCCACTGTACATTGTGCACAAGGAAATTACCCATATGTCAGCATTTGTGTTTGTTTTTTTATAAACAGGGGCAGAGCTAAAGTTCTATCACAATCTTGGCTAAAGTTGAATACACAATCAATCCTAGAAATATGACAGTAGATAACAATCTCCTAATCTACTACAGTCTTAGCCGATTCCTCATTGGTTGTAAAGGTTTTCTTATATATGTCTTCTGTCAATTACTAAAACCTGGGACAGAAATCATGGGATTGTTATCTTGGTACTATCAGAAGATGGTTGATAAGCTTCAACATCTTCTCTAAGTATTGTGCTTTACAAAACATGCTCACAGCAGTTGCTACATATGAAGCAGAAATCCCTTTGATGCCTAACCAGGCTATGCTCTATTACAAGGATAGTAAAGAATGCAAGGCTGACCACCCACTCCCCACCTCTGTCGGAATTTTACCCCAGTACCTTAACAAAATATGCAGAGTATCACTACTGCATGAGGACACTCTACTATGATAGGCTGAGAGAGTTGGGGCTCTGCAGCCTGCAGAAGAGAAGGCTTTCAGGAGACCTTAGAATANGAAGGGTGGGTGGGAGCCCCTCCTGGGGACTCTGATTTCTGTGAGGGGTGCTGTGTTTCTGTATTACCTTTAACTTGTACATCTCTGTAAATATTCCTGTCTATTGTGTCTACATCTGCTTGTACATTGTGCTAAGCTGTAAATAGAGCTTCAGTCCTTAACTTTCAGCTGGCTGAGTCTAGTCTGAGTGATTTTCAGAGGGGAGGTGGGGGGCAGGTAACTCCCAAACCACAGTTAGATTCTGATTCCCACAGAATTCAAAATGTCCTCTCAGAGAATTATCTTCCTTTTGGCAAAGAACATAAAGTTACTTAGAATTTGAATGTACAGGATTAAGGAAACTACTTCTTAACACAATTTCACATCAGCCTTTTAAACAAGCTACCTTACAAGGTTTCTTCTGCACATTCTAAAAGGATCTTAACATAGGTTTAGTGAAAAATGGAGTCTTCATGCCTACCATTCACAAGGCTGGAGTGACCGAAAAGCTTGGAGAGATGCATCCATTCCAGCAAAATCCCAAAATTTCACATCATAGTCATATCCACCAGTTATCAAACGGGCACCTGAGGGATCCAACCCCAAAGCAGAAACCTATATGGAAAAAAAACAACAGATTCAGAAACCCTTTCACAACAAGTAGGGCCGTCTCTAACATGAGAAATTAAAGTAGCAATGATTTAAGTTCTGCAAAATGCTTTGAAAGGGATTTGAAGAGAAGAGATGAGATTCTGAAGAGGGAAAAAAATTCTTATACTCCACAAAGAACTTTCAGAAAATTGTGTGTGGAAAGAAACAACCAAAAACCAACAACAAACTGTATACACAATAAAGAATTAAAAGCCTGAGTAAAATCACCTGAGAATATCATCATGGCTACAGGCTAGCAATACTGAACTTCTTTGGCAGGGTGGAAAGAAGTAAAATAAAATAACAGATTTTTTAAAAAACCCAACACAGGTCAATTACTTTCGGATGCCTAAACTCATCTATTAAAAATTCCAGACACTGATGTATAAAAATTACGTAAATTTCATATATGATGTAGCCAAGGACAAGGAATGTTTCATGAAATTAAGAATGGTGTATAAAAGACACTAAGGTCCTGATTAGGAAGATTTAGCCTAGAACAGGAACTCCTAACAACTTCGAAATATATTTGACAAAAATGAAGAATATGAGACTGCAATTGAGCCAAATGGAGACATGTTTGGATTATTACAAGAAAGTCAAGAGGTAGTCTAAAACACACTTTCAACTACAATAAGAAAAAAATTAGGCTAAAATATCAAATTAAGAAAATTAATAATCATCTTGAATTTTAGTTGACAATAATTATTTGCTAACTTATTTCACAAACTGTTTCAGCTCTGGAGAAACAAGAAGTGATCAAAATGTATTACTTACTGTTTTTGTCCCATGCTGGAGTGTAATTTCATGAGAATCTGGGATTTTCTTTACAGGGTTCTGGAAAAAACCAAACAAACATAAGCCTCTGTGAAAATGGTGCTCCAATAAAAACCTCAACCTAACAAAATTCCTGGTATTTCAAAATATTATATATATGTGTGTGTGTGTGTGTGTGTGTGTGTGTCTAAAAAATAAGAGAATTTTCCTTCACACCAGCTATAATCTGAGAAGAAAGCAGGGGGAAATCAGAAACTAGAGACTCGAATTTTTACTTTCATGGATACATCAAAAAAAAAAAAAAAAAAGAAAAAAGACAATATTTCCTGGTTTTCCTCTTAGAAACCTCTAGCATTCATTTTTGTTATCACCAATACTGACTGATTGTTATAACAATCCTGAATGGCTTCTGATTCCCACTTATGTCATTATTTCCAGCCATGGCACTTCACAACCGCCACATCTAAAGCAGTCATAATACAGCAAATGTAATTCAGGGGTTCTCATTTAATGGCAACATAAAGACTGAAAGCAATTAAAGTTCACACCTAACACATCACTCAAACACCTGTAACATAAATAGAAAAACAGCTAAATTTACCACAGTGAAAATACTCAAGTGATTGCAAGCTTTTACAAAGGCAATTTGAATAATTATTCTGAATATGCTCCTTTGTCAGCTATCATTTATGTTTCCCAAAACATTCTGAATGCCTGACATATTTGTTACAATTTTCTGTGGTCTAATTTCAAAATAACACTTAAGTACACTTTATATTATATACTATCTATCTTATCTATCTGTTAATTCCTCCCATTTATTCGTGTTTGCCACTGGAAGTCTCTGTAGCATCAGTTTGATTTATTTTTTAGTCATTTTATCCTGCAGTTCTGCCACCTTTACTTCTTCACTAAGACAGAAACCTTTATTATCTTTATTCAAACCTATCCTTCATCTAATTTCTTGCTACTAAGAACAGCTTAGATTCCCCAAAAAGCTGTATGATTTTTCTCCCTTTTCACATACATACATAGAGCAAGCTAATGCAGGAGACTCATGCCTTTTGTCTGCACATTTACAGCATACACACATCTTCAACAGCCACGAGTGTTTGAAGGGGAGGTCAAGTATTCGCATGGAAATCATATATGCACCTCTGCAAAAAGGTATTTCAGGGACCATGATCCATACTAAGTCTGACAAAGTGTGCATTGCATCTGCTTGAGATTGGGTTAATTCTCCCCATAGCAGCCTTCATAGCATTGTACTTTGTATTGGAAGAAAGATGCTGACTACACAACTGTGTTTGGGTTACTGCTAAGCAGCAGCATAGCATCAATACTGCCTTTCCAACATTACCCCTCACCAGCAGGCTGGGCTTAGGCAAAATCANTAGAACAGGAACTCCTAACAACTTCGAAATATATTTGACAAAAATGAAGAATATGAGACTGCAATTGAGCCAAATGGAGACATGTTTGGATTATTACAAGAAAGTCAAGAGGTAGTCTAAAACACACTTTCAACTACAATAAGAAAAAAATTAGGCTAAAATATCAAATTAAGAAAATTAATAATCATCTTGAATTTTAGTTGACAATAATTATTTGCTAACTTATTTCACAAACTGTTTCAGCTCTGGAGAAACAAGAAGTGATCAAAATGTATTACTTACTGTTTTTGTCCCATGCTGGAGTGTAATTTCATGAGAATCTGGGATTTTCTTTACAGGGTTCTGGAAAAAACCAAACAAACATAAGCCTCTGTGAAAATGGTGCTCCAATAAAAACCTCAACCTAACAAAATTCCTGGTATTTCAAAATATTATATATATGTGTGTGTGTGTGTGTGTGTGTGTGTGTCTAAAAAATAAGAGAATTTTCCTTCACACCAGCTATAATCTGAGAAGAAAGCAGGGGGAAATCAGAAACTAGAGACTCGAATTTTTACTTTCATGGATACATCAAAAAAAAAAAAAAAAAGAAAAAAGACAATATTTCCTGGTTTTCCTCTTAGAAACCTCTAGCATTCATTTTTGTTATCACCAATACTGACTGATTGTTATAACAATCCTGAATGGCTTCTGATTCCCACTTATGTCATTATTTCCAGCCATGGCACTTCACAACCGCCACATCTAAAGCAGTCATAATACAGCAAATGTAATTCAGGGGTTCTCATTTAATGGCAACATAAAGACTGAAAGCAATTAAAGTTCACACCTAACACATCACTCAAACACCTGTAACATAAATAGAAAAACAGCTAAATTTACCACAGTGAAAATACTCAAGTGATTGCAAGCTTTTACAAAGGCAATTTGAATAATTATTCTGAATATGCTCCTTTGTCAGCTATCATTTATGTTTCCCAAAACATTCTGAATGCCTGACATATTTGTTACAATTTTCTGTGGTCTAATTTCAAAATAACACTTAAGTACACTTTATATTATATACTATCTATCTTATCTATCTGTTAATTCCTCCCATTTATTCGTGTTTGCCACTGGAAGTCTCTGTAGCATCAGTTTGATTTATTTTTTAGTCATTTTATCCTGCAGTTCTGCCACCTTTACTTCTTCACTAAGACAGAAACCTTTATTATCTTTATTCAAACCTATCCTTCATCTAATTTCTTGCTACTAAGAACAGCTTAGATTCCCCAAAAAGCTGTATGATTTTTCTCCCTTTTCACATACATACATAGAGCAAGCTAATGCAGGAGACTCATGCCTTTTGTCTGCACATTTACAGCATACACACATCTTCAACAGCCACGAGTGTTTGAAGGGGAGGTCAAGTATTCGCATGGAAATCATATATGCACCTCTGCAAAAAGGTATTTCAGGGACCATGATCCATACTAAGTCTGACAAAGTGTGCATTGCATCTGCTTGAGATTGGGTTAATTCTCCCCATAGCAGCCTTCATAGCATTGTACTTTGTATTGGAAGAAAGATGCTGACTACACAACTGTGTTTGGGTTACTGCTAAGCAGCAGCATAGCATCAATACTGCCTTTCCAACATTACCCCTCACCAGCAGGCTGGGCTTAGGCAAAATCATGGGAGGGCACACAGCCAGGACAGGTAATCCAAAATAATGAAGTGGATATTCCGTAGTACATGACATCTGCTCAGCAACAAAGGTTAAGAGAAAGGAGAATGGTGGGGTCATTTGTTATTAGTCTTCTGGAGCAACCACTACATGTACTTAAGCTCTACTTGCCTGCAAATGCCTGGACATGACTTCCTCATGGGATGTAGAGAATGAATCTTTTGTTTTCTTTTGCTTCCACATATAATTTTTTGCTTTTTCTTTAAACTGCCTTTATCTTGACCCACCAGGGTTTTCCCATTTTATTTTCTTCTCCCCTGTTTTGCTGAGGAGGGGAATGATAAAGCAGCTTGGAAGGCAGCTGCCATCCCAGTAACAGCCAACCCACTACAAGGTTTACAGTAAAGGTTTACACATGATATTGAGAAAAGCAGATCCTACACAGCATTAAGAGTATTCCACCGACTCAGTGGTTCACAAGCTGAGAAGCAGGTCTAATTTAGCATTCCAAAGTGTTGCTGGAAGTGAGCAGTAAATACAGTACAATTAAAAGCTTACTGTTCATGAAATTCAACAAGGCCAAGTGTAAGGTCCTGCACCTGGATTGGTGCAATCCCAAGGACAACTCCAGGCTGGGTGGGGAATGGCTGAGAGCAGCCCTGAGGAAAAGGAACTGGGGGTCTGGGTTGATGAAAAGCTCAACATGAGCCTGCAGTGTGAGTGCAGCCCAGACAGCAACCAAGTGTTGGGCTGCAGCAAGAGCATCAAGGCCAGCAGGGCAAGGGAGGGGATTCTGCCCCTTTACTCTGCTCTCATCAGACCCCACCTGGACTACTGTGTGCAGTTCTGGAGCCCCCAGCACAAGAGGGACATGGAACTGTTGCAGCCAGTCCAGAGGAGTCCACAAAGATGCTCAGAGGGCTGAAGCAGCTCTGCTATGAGGACAGGCTACAAGAGTTGGGGCTCTGAAGCTTGGAGAAGAGAAGGCTTCCAGAAAACCTTGTAGTGGCCTTCCAGTATCTGAAGGGGGCCTACAGAAAGGTTGGAGAAAGACTATTTACAAGGTCTTGCAATGATAGGACAAGGGGCAATGGGTTTAAACTGGAAGAGGGGAGGATGTTCCTAACTGAATGTTAGGAAGTAGTTCTTTCCTGTGAAGGTGGTGAGGCACTGGTTGCCCAGGGAGCTTGTGGCTGCTCTCTGCCTGGAGGTATTCAAGGCCAGGCTGGATGAGGCCTTGAGTGACCTGTACTAGTGGAGGTGTCCCTGCCTATGGCAGGGGGTCGGAACTGGATGAGCTTTGCGGTCCCTTCCAACCTAAACCATTCCATGATTCTAAAAAGCATTCCAAGGTATATGCCTCGTAATTGCCTGCACCATAAATTGGTACTTGCTCTTCTTAGGATGTAAAAAAACCTGCTCAGAAGCCACTGCCTATATTTGCTATCTAAGCACATTCCATAAAAATGGAAGTGTGAAAAGAAAACAAAGAGCTTCCAAGATTCACACTGCTATTACCCACAGCAGAAGATGTACTACTTCTCTGATTCAAGAGCTTTTGCAGAAATCATCATTTGCTGAAGGATAAACAGCATTTTGGTCACTCTCATCTTAATCACTGCTAGGCTGCTTATTTTTTATTACTGGAGTACTATATGGCTGCTCGTTACATACACCTTGCCACAAAATTAGGTATTGCACGTCAATATTGCATCAATTTATTTTTTGAGAGGGTATCTTTGAGTTCTTACAGTAACTCAAGCAAACAAGCAAAAACATTAATAAACAAAATGGGATATAACAAGCTTAGTTAATTTTAATTGCCAGCTCCTCCAAGTGACAACAATCAGATTCCTCTTCTAATGTGAAGAGTGAACAACTCTCAAAAAAACCACGTTTTTGCTTTACAGTGCAGTTATGCTGAACACTGTTCTGACTACTTATCTTTTAAGGGAGAACAGCAGATAGGAATACATTCTGTCACCTGATAAATCAAACAGTCTGAGTCTTCACATCAGACATCTGGCAAGTGCAAGTGGTGCTACACTCTGCAGTCTCCAAGGGATGCCTGACAGTTAAAGTAACTGTTTAAATCATTCAAACAAAAAAATTAAGATAACAACGTCCAGAAAAATATCTTGGCATAACATCTTCAAACCCAAACACTACAAAGATCAAGGTGGCTTATTCTACTTTAGTTAACTATGAACTTCCTGTATGACTGAGAATGCTATAAATACCTTTAATCTGCTGCAGTAAATGTCTATATGCATCTATCAGATGTAATCACAACTTTTACAGCTACTACACTCCAAAGAACAAAGAATGCCACCACGTTCACACTCTCAAAAAAAAATACAGTTAATACACCACAAGTTGTTAATTCAGACAAATGAAAACTACAAACACTGAACTGTGTGGATACAATGTTTGAACAGCATCACAGAAATCCTGTCCAGGTCCGGGCAGCATTTAGGAACAACACATTAATACCAATCACAAAAGGCTTTCAACTACTTCTAGTTTAGAAGTTACAACAACACAACAAAAAGCAACACATGCTTGTGGCTTGCAAATCTCAGGTGTTTGTTTTGCAGGTCCAAGTATTTTCCCTCACAGCATCACCTGAAACACAACCCAAATGATATGCTTTCCAGGGGAAAAAAAACTACAGGCCACCAAACTTCACAGGACACCTGCACAACCTCCCTGTATTGTAGCTAAGTTCAGAGCCATGAACGCGCAGTTTTTTCCCTTTTACCTCACATCTAACTTGGATAGATACTGTATGGGGGTAAGCGAATGAAATCAAGATTCCATTATAGTGATGATGGAGACAAGAGAATCTTATTCCATCCTTCAATATTGAGTCTGAAACACTATTAGAAGAAAGATAAAAGGGTGTGGAAGGGAGTATTTCACAGACTTGGAAGAAAATATGTCTCATTCCTTTTTTTCAGACTGGAAAAATATTTAAATCTGTTATGGTTTCACCTGAATTTTCCAAGACAGCAGTGAAAGCTGAAGACAGTAGTAAGAGTTCAAATATATTCTTTTTTTTTAACTCACACATTGATACTCATGTTTTGTTCCGGAAGTTAACTCTCCATGCACAGATTAAAACCATTACTTGTAAACTGAGCAGGTTTTTTACGTCACAATTTTTTGTTATTTTCCTCTAACTTAAACAGAAAATAAATGCCTAAGTTAAACACAAAGGTTGCATACTAGTGGGAGGTGTCCCTGCCTATGGCAGAGGGTTGGAACTAGATGATCCTTGAGGTCTCTTCCAACTTTACCATTCTATGATTCTATGATTCTATAAGAGTGCACTGAAGAGAAAGATGGAGTGTGAGAGATGAGTAAGATTCTGGTTTAGAGCAACAGAAAAACGGAAACATTTTTGGGTTTATGGGGTTATAATATCCACAAATTCACAAGCAGAAGAAAGCATCCAGATTAGAGACGACGTTTCATCAACTTTTAATTTCCTCTCTTTTAGGTGTTAGAGTTGACAGATGTATTCTGATGTAAACTTGGCATGTTATTAAACTCAGTTTGGCCCAGATTCATAGAATCTAAATATGGAAAACATTTACTTCAGACTTCCTATATAGCCTTCAAAAACTATGTAAAACTCTAAGGAAAAGAATCAGTGTACCAAAATCCTGAATCACCTGGAGACTTCTCTTCATGAATTACTCAGGGAGTGCAAGTCAACTAAGTTTCTAACATAGGTGCCTTGATTAACTTGGATTAATCAGGGCCTATGTGCACATATTATCTAAAATTCTGGCCTGAAAAAGATGAAACAAAATAATATGGGAAACCAGAGTATACGTGCAAACACTTGTGGGGATTCCCATGAAACACCCACAATATGTTACTCGTGGGAAAATGTAGATAACTTACAGATCCACAAAGCCTTTGAAGGAAGAACCCTACAAAATGCTCCCATTTGTCCTTTAGTTTGAGTAGCACTCAGATCAACACAGAACTTACAATCTGAATTTTAAGACTAAGGAGAGGTTTAGTGAGTTTAAATGTGTATCTCCAGGGTGCACTCAAGAATTAAGGAGGTGCTCGAGTGGATGAACTTCCTCTCACAGACATACAGGAAGTAAATTTGTTCAATACAGAAATGGTAATGGGGCTATAGCTTCTCTCAACATCATCTAATTCACAGCCTCATGAAATTTCTTCTTATTATCTGACCCAGAGTGTTTTGTCAGGTTTTAACAGCAAGGGAAAATATCCTAGATTAAAATTTCATTCCAACATATGACTGCTTAAAAATAATACATTTGTATTGTTATTAGAAATCAGATACTATTCATTTTATTAGATGATGGGTCAAACAGTAATTCAGATACTGCTCACAGACACAACAGGTTAACACAAATTAAATCTCTTCCATTTCACATCATCTACTGGAATGTCCCCTTCTGACAAGACTAATGGCTTAATTTAGATAAAGTATTAAAGTTAGAGTCTCAGCAAAGTTCACAAGTAACTTTTTTAGTTATAAATACCATAGATTTGAAGTACAGCAAAAAGTTTTCCCGGTCTGTCTCCCAGGACGCTTTGCTTTACATTTTGCTATTTTTTCACCTAGCTTCCAAAATCTCATTCAGATAATTTCTAAATTTGTAACAAGCACATGATTTATTAAATCATAGTTTATATTAATATTTATTATTTGGGAATTGTTTTCACAACATAGACTGGAGAAATTCCCTTAAACCTTTTCTAAAGCAAGTTCTAATCACTGATAAATCTCATTTAAATCTGAAATTGCCTGTGGTTGTTCAAGTTTCCTTCACAGTTTCCGGGAGACTGACCTACTCAAGCTGAGTGATCTGGTGTTTATTTCAGACATGTTACCATTTACTTATTTCATTTTTATTATCTCAGTTTCATATGTGTATAAATATAAATACTTCCTATTTGGTAGAATAATCTGCACAACTGACACATACCACCCATGTTCAGTCAAGACAGTTTACTACAGCAGTAAGATACACAAAATTACTACCTACCATGTCAAGAATTTTCAATCAGACATAGCCTTTGTTAAGATTGTTCCTTAGAGCTGAAAAGAGTATTCCATTTTAACATAAGAATACTTCTATTTACTCTCAAAGTGTAAAGCAGCACACAAGAAGCACAGAACAGCTGACAGTGAGGAAGGAGCAACAAAATAAAGATGCAACTAACATCTTTTCCATAAGAGCATTGTTCAGCATGGCAGCTAACCAAAGAACAGTTTAACTCTAGAATCAGAAAGGCCAAATATTTGTGAACTTTCAGCTCTGGAGTTTGAGTGCCAAACACTCCTTTCAGAAGTAAACAGGCCTCACTGAGGCATTCAATATCTCACATCCAGCTTAGTAAGAATTTCTGTGCTGCACAGATGCCATGTGGGATTTCTACCACAGGGAATATGCCCTAAAAAAAAACAACACATGAAAGAATCCAAGAACGCAACATAGGATGCAGGACAGGATTGAACCTAACTTTCATTAATGCCTAACATTTTCCAGCTTGATAGCCAGTTCACTTAATTATTTACATTAAACTCACTCTGAAATTTCCTTTATCAATACTCTACAGACACTTTATCATTATCACCTTTTGGCAAACTTCACTTGACTCACCAAGAGAAGACCTGAAAGCCAAGGTTACGATAACATTTCCATATGTGGTTTCTGGCCTTTTTAACAATTAAACCACTTTTTCATATTTTTTTCAGTCATTAAATTTGCTTTACTATTCTCCAAATTTACTTTCTGTCTTAGAATAAATTTATGAAATATTTTAGAATTTAGAGACTATANCTCCTCCCCCCCCATCTATGGCTGATGGTAGTATAATCCCTGTTCTTTTCCTTCTCTGCTTTTAATCTTTTTCTCCGTTGTGCCCTCTCCCTCTCTCTTGGTTTTGTTCCTTTAATAAATAGTTCTTGGTGATATTTGGTCTCATTTGCACCTTAGTTTCACAACATGGACATCTGAAAGAACTAGATGCTGTTAATCTCTGTTCTCCAGACCCTGACATACACATGTACAAATTTAATCCTTTTTGCAACAAAAAACAAAAACAAAAAAGCCTCTGTTGTATGTTTTTAAGCCAGTGATGATTAAGAGTTTGTACTTCATGCAGCAAAAAGACTGTTCTAGCTACATGCACTTCTACAGAAGTACATTAAAATAATATATTTAATGTATAGTAAATACCACTGCTTCTTTTGCAAGAAGTCCACCAGCAATCTTACACTCTAAATTTTAATTCTGGACTCATTGAAATATAAAAGGCCAACAACAACAAAAAATTGTTGTTTGATATTTGGCACTGCTGTCCAAAATGGACATGAATATTATTACAACAGAACTAAAACACATTTTTCCTCTTGTCAAAAAAGAGCCTGATGTTCACTTTAAGACTTCTTGTGACCACGTTACCACAGAACTTTGTAAGCATCAAAGTGACTCTAACAAGAACCTCTATAAAACCAACCTCATTAGTGATCCATCTCTTAAATTATGTTTCAACGGCCAAAGTTAACACAATGCACCACTGGTGCAGAGGATTCCTTGACTTTCAACTTTGTGTAATTTATTTCATTCCTGCATACCCCAGTTCCCTCAACTGAAAAATCCAAATATGTAATATCTACTGTAAGTAATCTGCCACAAGGTTTTATTCAGCAGTGTTGGTGAAGTGCTTCAAACTCCACAGGGATCCTGTTATTATTAGCAAACACACTACAGTCAGCAAAATTAAACAATCACACCTCTAGAGACTGAATTGTCCACACACTATACTTTTCAACAGTTCTCCAACTGTGATTGTAAAAATGTGTTCACTCAAATATTTAAATAAATACTCCAGGATCTTAGCAGAGACACAATTTCATGCATATAATCAAACCTAGTGACAGATATTCCACTTTTCTACTAACTTGCTAATCAAACTGGTAGGGGGAAGGTGTGTGTGTGCATGAGTGTCATGAGCTAGTCATGCAAAGAAAATCTACAATCAGAGGGTGAAGGTAGGAGGATAGGGGTTAAAAATTACAGCATGTCTAAGTTACTGCAGGAAGGAAGGACAATTTCCTATCTAGTTCCCGCAGCTGGTTCGAGTTCTATTACTCTTTCGATTACTAATTCTCCCTTGCTACTCATAACTTACCTTCAAAATATCAACATTTAAGCTGTCTTACAGCAGCACAATTTTATGTAATGTGACATAAATATAAACTGCTACGTGACTTCAACTATACATCTGGAAAGAGGAAAAGATACACTTATACTGCATACGTGACCTCCATGCTCACAAGAAACACACATTTCTCCACGCTGCACTTAGATGTACTCCATTAACTAAAGTTTTTATCAGAACAGGGTAACACTTTTCGGCCAGAAGATGTACCTCATAATGATAAAACCTTGTCATAACTAATGACATTATAAAAATGCTTCAAAATGTACAGAGCAAATATTATGCACTAAGTTAAAAAAATCACACCCAGTGCAACTTGGTCCTGGTTTTAACATTAAAACGCATAATGTCTAAAAGTTGTGCTCAAAGTTATATAAAGATGCTTATCTTCTCTCCATTTATATATCTCTTACTGTAGAGTTCATGAAAGTTAAGACTCCTCCAGTATACTGTATCAAAAATAGCTATTTCTACAAATGTAGTTTGAAAGTCACAAATCATTGCAATTAAACAAGTCATACAACTAAACAGAGTGCTGTGGATTTCTGTTTAGCAATTAAACAGCCTTTATTCAGTATTGTCATGGTAGGCTTAAATAGGCCAAAATAGGCTTATACATGTCCTGGCTTGCCCAGACATGTTTTTCTGCTCTCCTTCCTTCTGTTTTGGGGAGAAGCAACCGCAGGAATGAGGACAAAGAGCCTGGAGCCACTGAGTCTAAGGACTCTGGCTTGCCCAGACTTGTTCTGGTCCTGTTTACATCCTGTGGTAAACAAGGTGCACACACTTGGCTTGTGCTTGGCTCATGCAAGGCCTGTGTTCTTCCCAAATTTGGGTAAAGCTTCACCTAATATGGTCAAGCTTGGCTAACTGCCATTCTGATGGGCTATTCTGTGTCCTAAGGCCCATTAGTCTTGGCCTGTACTGATGACAAGAGATGAGCAGGTAGCACAACGTGCTCTGCCATTGTATTCATGCCTGCTGCTACCGCTCTCTGCTTCTGTCAGTGTACTGCCTCAGCGCATCCTGAACTGCCTGGGAACTCCACTGCCTTGAGTTTACAGGAACAGGTTTCAAACGCCTCCATACGATCAGCCTGCACAGTCAGCATGACATTGTGCTGAGACTGCATATCACAAGACATCCTGCCTGCACCTGAAAGCCTCCTGCCAAGATGGGAAGTCCTGGAGGTACACAGATCATCCAGAGGAGCCAGGACCAGGTCAGAGATTGTCTGCCTCCTTTCCCCAGTAGCCTGTAAAGCCTGGGAAGAATCAGAAGCCTCAGTAGCTGACAAGACAGTAATAGAATTCCCTGAAAGTGTTTGGGTACTGTCTGAAGCTGTAGCTAAGCCCTGCCAGTTTTGAGACTAATATTTTGTGAGTAAATACTTAAAAGCCTTCTCCCATAAGCAGAAAGGAGCTTCCTGAGTCCATCAAGTGGACAAGCAGTATTCATTAACCACAAGCACGATACTGACTGCAAGAATCTTCTCTTCCAGTTCAATTAATGTTATATTATTGCTAGTTATTTGTTCTAGATCCTGTGTTATTATTTGTATAATGTCTCTAAGACCGTGCAAAGAACTAATTATAATTAAAATTCATGGTTGGGGGTCGAGACTCCTGGATGTCACAATTAATAAACTATATATTAATTTTTGAAAATCATCTTGCATCAATTAATACCCCTTCATAACAAGTATTGCTCAGCTGTGGATTACACAGGAACAAATACACACATTTATTCACATGGAATGAAGCCCACAGGTCAAATCCAACACATCTTACAGTCATTCCTCAAGGAACCTGAGATATATAAGCATACAGAAGCAATGTCTTAACTTTTTAACCCACATCAACATAAACATCCATCCTTTTGACAATACAAAAAGTTTATCTGTGTACATGAAGAAAGAAGGCAAAAATCCAAGACCATACTTTACTGAAATACTTCATTTCACAGACATTTACTGACACTCTACCAGACCTTGTACATTTTTCTTACTTCACAGATGTTAGAAAATGTAGAGTATTAGATACATCCTATGAGACCTTTTCTTACATTATTCAGTGGGCTCCCTAGTCTTCTCCACAGGCAGCTGCTGCAGATACTCCACAGCATATAAAGATTACTTTAGTTAGCAGGAAAGTTTTGCTCCTTACAGAATCTAAAATTTAAGTTTGGATTGGAGAACAAGAGATAAGCTATGGATGTCATCTATCTGGATATCTGTGAAGTCATTGCCAGGGACTCCCCACAACATCATCCTTTCTGATGATTGAAATGATTAGTGGACTGTTTGGTTGACCAGGAATTGGTTGGATGGTTGCACCCAGAGGGTAGTGGTCAGTGCCTCAGTGCCTGTGTGGAGATTGGTGTCAAGTGGTGTCACTCAGGGGTCCATATTTGGAGCAGTGCTGTTTATACCCATCAGTGGCAGAGCGGAATTGAGTGCACCCTCAGCAAGTTCACAGATGACACCAAGCTAAGCAGTAAGATTTACATGCCTGAGGGAGGACATGTCATTCAGAGCATCCTGCACAGGCTTGAGAAATGGGTCCAAGTGAATTTCATGAGCTTGTAGCAGTCTTTTAGCAGCTAACGGAGTCCTGCAAGAAAGCTGGAGAGGAACTTTATACAAAAAAAGTCATGAACATGCAAAGAGGTTTCCTAGAGAGGCTGCAGATGTCTTCCATCCCCAGAAACATTCAAGGTCTGGTGGGATGGAGGCTTTGAGCAATTCTATTTGAAGATGTCTACTCACTGCAGGGGCTGTGTCACAATTCGAAGTATCCAAAGTCGCTTACAAGCTCATTTACAAAACAAAGTAAAAATAAACCAATAGTCCCCTGCATCATTATTTTAAAAAATAAGTCTTGTGTATAATACTTATGTTACAAGTGAAATCTTGAAATTGTTCATAAAAGAGAGCTGTGTTTCATATCTCCTGGCTGACTGAAGTTATCAAGGAATGGACTGTTTCCATAAATCAGCAAGCTCAAAAAAACCCTTCATCAGTTCTTCCCTTGTAACAAGCAAGTGTTAAAACACAGGTCTAAGCTGCTCTTCTATGAAAAGAGAAACGAAAGTATAGAATAAGCCAAAAATGAGCATAAGAGAAGCATAGAGCTTATAAACACTTACTGGCTTTCCACAGGAAAAGCTGAAGCACTGGGAAGGAATGTATAACCCATAAAATAATCTGACTCAAATGCAGTCCAAGAATTTTTTCTCAGATTTGTTCAAATTCCCTGATATGGACATTGTCCAGACAACTAGTAAGGATGCCAAAACAAGGATTCCCAATTTTGCAGTTTGCTGGGCTTGGGTAGAATTTAACTCCCATTTCTAGAATTTGTTCGCGGGCCTGAATTCTTCACATTAACCTCCTGTTTGACAACCTCCTTAGAGATGTGATGCACTAAGTCATATAGTTCAGTTTTGAAAGTTTACAAAATTGTTTTGTCTTGAGCTTTTCAATGAAGTTATTCTGACTACAGATAAAACATAAAGTACCAATTACTTAAAGACATTTTTCTTTTTGTGCTTGCTTTTTAAGTTTGCCATGCTGTCTGTATCATATGTTCAGACATTCAGGATCCTCGCTTTATCTGGCTACCACAGGTAATATGTATTCTGAGGTGCCAAAAAATGGACCTCCAAGCAGAGGTGCTATTCTCTTGTCTTCAGGTTCTTCTCATGATATCCTGATAAATCTCTACAGAAAGGGAGAAACTCCTACCAGGACATTTTTTATAGTCTCCCTTCATAAACCAATGTTTTCCAGAATCACTGTGTATATGAAGTATCAAAATGGGCAAACTCTGACACTGATGGTATCCTACTACTTACTACCTGTGAACGAACTGCCCTTGGAATTTCATTACAACATAGAAATAATGAAAATAGAGAAAGCAAAAGAATCCTACTTTTAAAATACAATAACCAGTTTGGTACAAACATGCACAAAAATTAACAAAACCCAACATAAGCCAATTCATGCATTCTCAAATCCTCACAGACACTATGACACTGAACAGTCCCAGTAGTGTGGAATATAGGTGAAAGAACGAGCCAATAAGAGTGAGTAAATGCATATAAATAGATTTTTGCAGTTGGTTGTGGGTATCAAGAGCTCAGAAGCATCTATTAATACAGACAGGCACAGGGCAGATAAACACTGCACTATCAAAATTTTGCACAATAAAGGGAGTGGAGGAGTTCTGGATAAGACATTGGTATTTTTCATAAGCTTAGATATTTAGTCCGGGATGATAATTACTGTTCAAGTGATAGGTCTGTTTACAGACTTGCACTTAAAGAACTCAACCATAAGCTGTATCGTGAACTGCATGCAACTTCATCTATCTACCCCAATGGATAAAAAGACCTGAGGTGACCTCCTTAGAATTTGTAATTACAAAAAGGTAGTATGTTAAGCCCAATGTTTATGCAGTAAGCCACTCTCACTGTAAAAGTGCCAAGCTGAGGGATTGTTGTCAATGTGCCTCAGCCTCTCCCTCATGCCTTTTCTGAAAGAAAAATGGCATAGAGCAGGTCAGGCAGTGTATTATCAGGGCCTGCCACATAGTATTAAAAAAGAAAGAAAAAATTAAATCTAAAGCTGGATTTTTTTTTTAAATCAGAGATGAGTGGTTACAGGTTAATTTAACTTTTTTTTTTTCATCTGATTTCAAATACAAACATTCAGCACAAGTTTTTGGATTCTCCTATCAGTTCCTAGCCTGTTGTTTGCAAATACATATTGTCTACTGATTGTAGACAACAATATGGGAAAACTACCATCGGGTCTTCCAATAAATGCAATGTACCATAACTTCCTTCCCTAAGAAAAATAAGCAGCAGCTGGACTAAGCCTGGTACTATTTATACCATTTACAGATAATTGAAAGGGCCTGCCCTTAAAACTGCAGTTGCTAAATGCAGAAACTTCCTTTATTACTCTATTATTTACAGGATTACACTATCATACACAAATATAACATTTTGTTATTTTAAAAGCTGGTTTTCAGAAACTCCTCTTCAGAAAGGAGAAAACTATCACATGGGAGTCACCAGAGATAGGAATACGAGTAGGAAAGAGAGACAGAGGATCAACTGGATGTCTGATACCTACATGGCACTTTAGGAAGAAGTACCAATGATGACACAGTACAAGTCTGAAGCAGAGGGAAGAAAAAAAAAAAAAAAAGTCCTGCCCTCACCAAAGAAACTGCTAGATACATCATCACAATTATAAAACAGAGTAACAACTCTGAAGGAGTTATCTGAGAATAAAGGTAATAAATTCCATGTTAAGACAAATTAAGTCATTAAAATTATTTTATCATTGGCAGAAAACCAATCCATGTCAGAATTTTGAAAATTATTTTCTATTGAGATATGCTGTGACATGTACTTTGGCATCATCCTCCTTTTCTCTGCTCTGCTGAGACCCCACCTAGAGTACTGCATCCAGTTCTGGAGCCCCTATTACAAGAAAGATACTACAAGAAAGAACGTGCTGGAACATGTCCAGAGAATGGCCAAGAGGATGATCAGAGGGCTGGGGCTGCTGCTCTCCTATGAGGACAGACTGAAAGCCTTAGGGCTGTTCAGACTGGAGAAGAGGAGGCTCCAAGGTGACCCTATTGTGGCCTTCCAGTATCTGAAGGGGGCCTACAGGAAAGTTGGGGAGGGACTTTTTAGCATGCCAGGTAGTGATAGGACTAGGGAGAACAGAGCAAAACTAGAAGTTGGTAGGTTCAGATTGGATGTTAGGAAGAAGTTCTTCACCATGAGATTGGTTAGTCACTGCAACAGGTTGCCCAGGGAGGTGGTGGAAACAACCTGATCTAGTGTGAGGTGTCCTTATCCATCCCATGAAAGGGTTGGAACAAGATGATCCTTAAGGTCTCTTCCAGCCCTGACCATTTCATGATTCTAAGATCACTACTTCTGATTTAATTTTGGATGACACACATATTTAACATCTACAGAATTTCAGTATTTTCTGCAGGAAAAACCTAATGGAGTTGCAAAACTATTTTTTAGATGGTCTTAAGGCACAGAATGCTCACAAACTCCAAGGCTTGACAGAGCAGAACAAGAACAAGTTGTCTTCAAACTGAATCAGTACTCTGTGTCACAGTGGACTTGAGAAACAGGTATGCACATCTAGAGGATGAATAAGCTACTTCTTTTCCTTTATGAATTTCCACTCCTGATATTTTTGGTACTCAGCAAAGGCAGTAATAAAATTAATGTACTTGAAGAATGAATGCCACTGAGAAGTAAGGTTATTTTTGTATTTAACACAACGGGAACTGTGACATCCTGACATTCGCTTTGCAAGAGACATACACTAACACTCTGGGTGACACTGAAATAGGTTGAAAAGCATCTGGAGATGACAGAATCATAGAATGGTAAGGTTGGAAGGGACCTCAAGGATCATCTAGCTCCAACCCCCTGCCACAGGCAGGGACACCTCCCACTAGTACAGGTCACTCAAGGCCTCCTCCAACCTGGCCTTCAACACCTCCAGGCAGGGAGCAGCCACAACTTCCCTGGGCAACCTGTGCCAGTGCCTCACCACCCTCACTGCAAACAACTTCCTCCGAACATCCAGTCTAAATCTCCCCTCTGCCAGTTCAAACCCA
>WBNM01008481.1:53129-74184 GCA_013399055.1 Ramphastos sulfuratus | reverse complement strand
CAAGCAAAAAACCCCACAAAAACAAACTAAAACCTTCAGGCAGAGTTTCCTGACAAATAACAGATACACCATTGGATAGTTGACATCCAAACCCAGATTCTGGTGAGTGAGTGAAGAACTGATTGTCCTAGAAAAAAAAAATAGGTACTTTTTATTACCTTCTTTCTGCTCAGTGCAACTCACCTTACAATCTGTGCATCCTTAATTGTGGTAGGTTTCACCCTGATGGGCGTTTGCCAAATAATTTAAAATTATCTTGGTATGAGATTTTTTCACCCTAGAATCTTGAAGAATAAAGCCAGACTTAAAAACAGTTTAGGACAGAGTGATATATGTTCAGGCTACATCCAGTGAAATATAATGAAGGATTAAAATATTCTGGGACTGATCCATATCTTATTAAATCAGCATGAGTTTTTTATATGTTGAAGTCAATGAAACTGACAAGTCAAAACAGCGAAAGTTTTAAATATGAACCAGCAGCAAAGTTATTTATGGTAAGAAAAAGAGGGAAATACAGCTGATTAAAAAAATAATCTTGTTTTCTTCTTAGTTCTTTGATCCTCTGATTGCCTTCCAGACAGATCTGACATGCGTTTTGATTAACATTTCATAAAAGTACATAGTTCTATTGAATATGATGAAAACTTCATCCCACAAATACATTTTTTTGCTAGATTTCAGAAATAGGCATTTAAACTAGACATGAATTTTAAATGCTGTAATGCCCTGCAAAAAAAAAAAAAAAGGAAAGAAAAAAAAGAGATGTTTTGAATGTCATGCTCCTATGAAAATCAGACATGACTCAATCTATAAAATTCACTATCACTTACTAACAGATAAAAAAAGTCTGTTTTAAGGTAAGGCAGCACAAAGACTGAAACAATTCAGCTGGAGTGCACCTGATGGCAGTATTAATACTAATGTTGTTTTTGGAGCCATAAAATATTTCTTCCTGCAATTGGAATTTCTGATGATACAGAGCTGAATTTGTGGCCTCAGTGAAATGGGAACAGCAATTCCATTGTCTCCAGCAGAGCTGCTGGTTTGGCTTACAGGAAAGACTATGATTTACTTCAATTTCTTTAATTTGCTTACATGAAATGAAAGATGCCGGTTAATGTCATGGGTATGAAGGTACTTCCCTAAAAATGACTTTTCTTAATCTTTTTAATTTTATTTTTCCCGTTACAGAAAGGTGAGCCCTACTCTCAAAAATGTAGTTCGTTGGCATATTTGGCTTTGCCCTCTGTTGAGTCTGCTGCCAAAGATGAGCATCATTACCAATAACTTGCAGGCTGTGGATGTCTTCCTCAATCTTTGACCCCAATGAATGTTTGTTATTTATTTTTCATTTGCACAGGTAATATCATAGGTCTCACAAAAGCAAAACTAGTGTGCCCTGTCACAGAAGAAATCCAGCTCTGGCAGGCAGGATTCCAAACTCACCCTGTGACCAAATGAAGGGAGCTTCATTTCCCCTTTTTCTGATCCAAGAGTTTAATGTGATTGACACAAGTTTCTGTCTTTGAAGCCTGCTCTGAGAGTGTGGCAGTGTTCAGTACACTGCTGTGTAGGAGTCCTTGACAGTATGGATACAAACCTTCTCCCACCAGGAACGTAGCAGACCTGGCACCAGCTCCCATCAGGGCACTATATCCTTAGGGAAGAAAAAGTCATTTCTGTTAACACTGTGTTAAATTACTAATTTTTTCATTTTTTACAAATGCTTTTAAACATCCTTTAATATAAATAATTTAAATATTTAGATATTACACTACAGATTCGTAACCTATTGTGACCATTCCCCCAAGATACTTACGGACTTGTACAGACACAGTTTCCACAAAGTCCTTCATTAAAACCAAGTAAAACAGTGCTTTACTTGGGAGAGTCACACTACACTTGTTAGCACACTGGCATACTTTTACTTGTTTTGTTTACACAGGTAGAACTATGCCTAGGTGTTAATTCTGTGGGGAATGTGGTGTAGCCACTCACCAGAGGACCCTCCCATGTGTCATGACTGAGTGCTCTTCAGACTCCACAGGTTGATACACACTGGTTTAGCGAAGCCAGCTTGCAGGCAAGGTGCGTGGAGCACAAACACCGAATGACAATGGAATTCTGACTTGCTCAGTGCAGTAAAAGCAGCAACAGTTGTCATTCTTGAGAGGCCCAGAGCTGAACTGTAGTTGTCTGGAGGCAGGTGATGTCAAAAACATAAGTGTCTATGCAACTAAAGGAATCTTTTCAAGATCTGAAATTTGGATGTGTTATTCTAGTGGCAGTGAAATGATTAAATCCTTCTTGTGCACCACATTTGAGATGGTGCTTTATATTACATACTAACAATTATTTTCTAGTGAGAAACAGACTTAAATAGAAAATTTTACATGGGAATTAAATATTCAAATGGAGCCTGACTTGAATTCATGTGCCTATAGGGTAATTGGGCTGTGATTCTCAAATCTCATTCTCTCTTTATGGAAAACAATCTGGTTGAATAAAACATGATCTAAAGGTATCTTTTATATATGACTTATCAAATCCCCTGTCTTTACATTAACTATTAATTATCTGGAAAGTCATAGAATCATAAACTCATAGAATCAACCAGGTTGGAAGAGACCTCCAAGATCATCCAGTCCAACCTATCACCCAGCCCTACCCAGTCAACTAGACCATAGCACTAAGTGCCTCATCCAGTCTTTTCTGCCATTGTTAAAGAGTGAGTTTACTGTATTCTTGCTGAGTTTACTGTATTCTTGCTGGGTTGCTTGTGTGATGCTTTCCAATGTTTATTGTCTATGTTGATGGAAAATCAGAAAACATTCCATGGGAATTAACATGGGAATTATTACTCGTAACTTGCTTTGGAGACATGACATATTTTACAACACTTTTATTCTACTACATAGACAAAGTGGATCTGTTGTGAAATATCAGTGTGTAGAGGGAGGCTTTGAGTATATGATTTTGTCTTTACTTCTTGTTTGCTGAAATAAATCTTCCGTGTTTTGATTTACATAATCTTAAAAGAGTTGTTATAAACAGATGTTCTTAGGAAAGTTAATTTTTTTTCCTTAGGGCTATCATGTGAAATCATATCTGCAACCACATACACACAACTTACTAATATAAATATTTGCTTATGTTATTAATATTTCATAAGCCTTACATACAGTCGCAGGTAAAAATCCTAAACTGATGCTTCAATTGAAGTGGTAGGTTGAGTTGTAAGTGAAGAAGATATATAAATATATGTGAGAAAAAATACATGATGCTATGTAAATATATATGAGAAAAAAAATTGTTTGCTTTTGTAGGTCACCAAGATTTCCATCAGGTAAACAGATTGGAAAAATATATTTCAAGGTGATTCATCTGAGAATCAGTCACTGCCATAGTACAGACTACTTACCAGCCACTGCTCACTGTACTTCATACAGCTTTATCTCTAGATAGTTTTTCCAGCCCCTTTCAAGGTTAAAATGCTCTCTTATTTATCAAACACAAAGAATAGTCATGTGGATCATAGATATCAAGCAAGGCTTATCCACAATGCTTTTCTTTCTAGCTAAGCGTACAATGTTAATTTGGGGCAGTGATTTCCACCACCTGAACCAAACCCTGTTAAATGAAGTCAGGACACTTCAGAAGTTGGAAATCTTCTGAAAGTGCTTTACCCTTGTCACGTTCAGTTTCTGGACTTTCCTGTTGTGTGTGCATCTGTGATGGTATAATGCCACTTTTCATCTTCATCTACTTGCCAAAGCACAATTAGAAGACCAATTGCCAACCTACATTTCAGGAGATGTCACCTGTTTCTTGCCTATAATGTCCCCCACCTTCTGCTGTCCCATATTTTTGTCCCAATTAAATGACACCTAGGGGACAATGCCTAATTAATTTATTGGAATCTCAATGTTATTGGCAGTAAAGTGCAACACACAGTGGTACCAAGACCTGCAGTCAATTTTACTCAGTCTTCACTTTATTCTATTTCAATCTTCAAAGATTTCCAAATATAGGAGCAACTAAAAACCATAGAAAGGAATAGTGCTCTTGATACAAATCGTGAACCACCTCCTTCAGCCATAAAATCTTCCTAGAAAATGTCTTTTTCAGTAGTGGTCCACCAAGAGAGACTTATACCTAACATGATGGGTTTAGGTTATACCAAGAATGCTGTTGCTTTAAATAGAACATTGTTGTGTACCATCCTAGGAAATCTACATCATGTTTCAAAATAACATAGTCCAACTTTTCAGCAAGTCCAGAGTACACAACTGATTCAGAAAAAATGAAAACACACTGATTAGCCTAAATTTCCAATTATTTAAGCAGTTTTGCATTCTGAATCTAAACATTAAGTCTAATTTTTTAGGTTGGTTATACCAAAGCTAGAGGACTGCCTATAGAAGCAAATAGGCTAGTGAAGGTCAGAAATGGAAGTGATAGCATTCAGCTACTGGAGAATTTGACATGGTGACTGTAAAATGATCTCCAGTTCTCTGTTCCACTCATGCCTCAGTATATCTTCTTTCATTAAAACAAAAACTATGACACAGAGCAAATATGGTTTGCCCTACTATGATTAATTATTTTTCCACCAGTTTTAAAGAGTTCAAAAGGATATTTCCTCAGTGATTGCCAACTTGGAATGTTCTTTCCTCCAGTTCCAAACCAGCTTTTGATACTGCATCCATCTGGTAAAACTTTTACTCCTCTAAAGATAACTGGAGATTTGCAACTCATTGCAGTACAGATAGAATTTTGCTAGCTTGCTTTACCTCAAAGCTTGATGGTACTGTCCATAATTAATGAAAACTTTTTTTTTTTTTTTAAATTATCTTTTATAAATTTAAACCTAAAACCAGATGTGTCCAAAAATTCTTCTAAAGTTGAACTGAGATGAGTTAAAAAAATTACTTTGGATGCCTTATAGCAATCCCACACACTAATAGGATACAGGATTCTTGACCTCTATTTGAATTGCTCTGCTGGCATATTGAATACATAATCATGCTTCCCTAGACTTGGAAATAGAGCTTCCTTCTTCTAAGTGTTAAAGGCTGATGATATCAACAGATGTAGAAGAAATGCCAAGACTGCAAGAAATCAAAGTGCCTTTAGCATGTTAAGATCAAGCTTTAGGAGAGCGCTTAAATGGGGAGTAAATCCTGGATATATGTTGAGTGACTGTATTTTAAATATTCTAACTTTAAAAAGAAAATTGTATGTGATCCTGCCTTGGAAATATTTTGATTTCTCAGAAGGATATTGAGCATGCACATATAAATAAAAACACTAAGGCATGACTGGTTTCTAAGTAATATCATGATTTTTATTTCAATTTTAGTTTTAAATGTTTTAAAGTCTTCTGAAACTTACATTCATTGCAGAAAGCTTTTTTTTTTCATTTCATTAATGATTGTACTGTTAGATTCAACTAGTAGAAGAAACTTCTGGCATAGTATCCAAAAGTTATCTGATATTTTCATAGCACATCTGGAAAATTACAGCTGTTTCTATACTTACCTTTTAAATTACACTTTTTGGCATCTGATGTATTAATCCTGCATATGCCATCAAAGAGCTGTAGCTTCTAGAGAGTTAAAACCTGAAAAAAAACTGTTAAAGAACTTGAAGTTTCTGGAATTCTCATCAAGGCTACTTCCTGTGCAATAAATAGTAAAAAATAAGCGATACCAACTTGAAATCTGAGATTAAGAAAAAAAATTAAATCGGATGAACTAAAATACTACATGCTTCAAGAGTAATCAAAGAACTGTGGAAAAAGTGTCTTTATGATCTGAAACAGGTTCATACCATGAAAGTGTTTTGTAGGTTTGTTGAAGTAGAAGCTTTTAACATTATGTACACACAGCGCAAGAAAGAGTTTAAATTAAGAGTAGTATGTAATTAAACTAAGCTACAGATTTGTAAAGTCATTGAGTTCAGACCAGAGGATAAGCAGTATTTATTCATTCATTCTCTGGTCATTTGCTCATTTTGCACCATCATAAGATAACTCAAACACAGCAGCACTAGTGCAGAAGATAGTATTATACTACAAATCCCTATCCTCTCTTACACCTAAAACATTACAAATGCATACTTCTCAGCATCTCATGTGATGACTTTAAAAAGTCAAGTTATGAAGGCCCAAGTGTTATGGAACAGTAATTACTTGATGCGAGATATAATTTTCAAATATTAATATTGTTTATTAATATTAAATATTCAGAACTCTCACCACCCCTACCACTATTTTTAAAATAATAATTAGGTTCTTCACGTGGTCATGGAAACATTATACAAAGGAATAACTAGATCTAGAAATAACTGGCAATAATATATAACATTAATTGTACTGGAAGAGAAGGTTCCTGTGGTCAATATACTGCTTCCAGTCAATACCCCACTCGTCCACTAGATGGACTCAAGGAGCTCCTTTCTGCTTATGGCAGAAGGCAATGGTGAATTACAAGAGGCTTTAAGTATTTACTCACAGAATTATCTCCCAACTCGCAGGGCTGGCTACAGATTCAGACAGTTCCCAAACGCTTTCAGAGAATTCTGTTACTGTCTTGCTATCCGCTGAGCAGTGGCAAGCAAGCATGGATACAAGGGCAGAGCAGGTTGTGTCACCTGCTCATCTCCTTTCATCAATACAGCCTGAGACTAATGGGCCTTTGGACACAGAATAGGCAATCGGAACGGCAGTCAGCCAAGCCTGACCATATTAGCTGAAGCCATAGGATTGCTTTATCTTTGTTAGGGCAGAACATAGCCCCTGCACAAGGCAAGCCTGTGTACCATGTTTACCACAGGTTGCAAAACAACTCTGGGCAGGCCAGAGTCCTTAGACTCAGTGGCTTCAGGTTCTTTGTCCTCTTTCCTGTGGTTGCTTCTCCCCAAAACAGAAGGAGGGAGAGCAGAAAAACACGTCTGGGCAAGCCGGGACATGTACACGCCTATTTTGGCCTGCTTAGGCCTACCACGACACCAAGTCCCCAAGAATTTAGAAAGAATAGAAAAGACAGCCAAATAAATTGTAAATAATTAGAGGATGCTGCAATACTTAGGTGGCTAAACATAACATAGCAGCTGTGATTTCCTGCTTACAAATATCTCTTATTCTAAAGGCAGATGGAGAATTTACCTCTAAAGCCAAGAGTTCAGAGCCACCATCTGTCTACTGACCTGTATATGCATGTTCTTATTTTCCCTGAAAATACATACACCTGTGTTCACCTATCCTGCGTATTTCTAAAGGTGGTAAGAACAATGAACACAAGTTCCCAAGCACAATGCAGTTCATCTAGTCTCCATTCACATTACATATTGCAAGCACCTAAAGCTGCCAAACTTCTGTAATTACAGGTCCAAAAGCTAGTGCATCTGGGCTCATGCATATATGTAGGAGTGCACCAGCTGTTCTCATCCTCGGCATAATTTTCTCCTTGCCATTTTACCTTGTAAAGTAAGGTTTTCTAAGGCACCCAATAACATAACTGGGATCAGATCACAATAGACTTGAGTCTCCTGAATACATGTAGGGATATGCCAAGCGCTGTAAAAGCTAGAATTTCTCTTCTCATCCTTCTGATGGCCTGGTAAGGTAGGAAGAGGGTAAGAACAAGGCAATGGCTAGGTAGAAATAAAATTCAATACGGAAACATTTAGATTGTTATCACAGTTTTGTGGAATAATCAAAGAGGAGATGTGAACAAAGCTAAAAGCACCTGACATAGCCAAGTCTCAGGGCTTTCCTTCCACAGAAAAGATGGACTGGAAATTTGAAGATTTTGGAGACATTGTCATTCTCTGGCAGTAAACTAGTCTCAGGAAAATTCTGACCAACTCTAGTGCTGCCCAAAACCCTTTGATCCCTCAATACTTGACCCACAATATCATAAAACCGGAGTCTATGGGATGCCTCATTTTAAGACCTCTTAAGATCATTCTGCAGTCAACATTATTTAGGGAGGATCTTGTAAAATGTATTATGCATGCATGCATCTTTCTTAGCTATACAAATTGATCTCTAGAGTTTATCATAAAATGCTCAAATGCAAAAGTGTTAAAAATATGAAAGAGTAGATGGAGAATAAGTAATATCCTTCATTGATATCATGAGATAGTAAAGGAATAACATTAGCTTGCATTAGTTAATATTTGTACAGTTCTTTGAATATAAACCATGCTTCATATAAGTGTTAAATTATTATTAATATTAGGCTGTCAAATCTCTCTGGGTTGTGCTGCTTGTGCTTGCTGCGTATTATGGAAATGAATACATGTCTAAGAGGATGAGTGCTAGATCAATCAAATCAAATCAAGACTACACTTTAATGAGCATTGCTGAGTCTGTTTTGCAGACAGCACTAGTGCTCATGCACCTGCTGCTGTGATATTCACTGAAACACCTCCTGATTTCAGGTATTTTTTTCACTTTTCTTCAGTATGAATGGAACAACACTGAGCCATCGCATTTGTTTGTGTGCTGGTGCAGCGCTACTGCACTGATGACATTTCTATTCACACCCAGTTTCGTATTCTTGATCAGCAAGTTATTATTATTCCAAGTGCTGGTTTTGTTGGAAATCATGAGATCTTCCTCCAGCAGTGATTATACGTACGTTAAGAATGAATACTTACATTTTGCGCTGATATCCTGTGTATAGGCTATGATTGGCCAACTTCATATGAGCATCAGGTGAAAACAACGTGAGTCTGCCCTTTAATGACAGCACAAAGTTTTTACAGATACTGATTACTGAGTTAAATTTAATGTAGTATATAAAGTTTGTATCAATATATACAGTGCATATCAGTGAAAAGATGATAATGCACTATAATACAGTTGCGAGGTGACTTCACTAGGGCCTCATAGTATCAACTCAGGTTCCTTTCATAAAGCACCTGGCTAATAAAACATGAGAAGTGATGTCCTTTTGGAGATAGGCTCTTATTTCAGTATAGAAAATATCTGAAAGAGAAAAGCAGCAAAAAAAAAAAATCACAAGACATAAAGAGAAAAAAAGATACAGAAAAAAATTGCTCAAAACATGTTCTTTTGAAAGAGCTGAGACAGGACACATATGAAAGAATCTTGAGGTTAATATTGACTATTTTACAGTGTTTTAAGTTCCTCGAGTCCTGTGAAAACCTGCTTTTCCCAAGCCTCATGTAAATAAGAATAAGATTGTATCAGACTAACCTGACTTTATCATTATCATTCCCCCATGACCAAAATAGCTCACAGGACTGTATATTTTGACTAGCCATCGAGTTTGAAAGAAATAACTGTATATCCCTTCTCCTCTGAACTGTGACTTTTTTGTACACATTTTAGAGTGTTGTGGTCATTCTTTCTCTGGTCCCACAATGTGTAATCAAAGCAGAAGGGGATCTTTATCTGGATGGAAAGAAAAACCAGTTTTGCAGCACTCCCAGTAATAAATCACATATTAACCCAGAAAGAAGTTATCCTGATTATTGTTAAGCAAAAATGTTTAGCAATAACATTTAAGGTGCGATGTAGCAAGAAAGCTGGAAGGAGATCAGTTGCTAAGGAGAAAATCCACCCCAACCCAAAATCTTGCTTCTACTCATTTCTTACCATTGACTGACAGGATTCACACATTTACTTTTAACATTTGAATGAAATATTGGCAGTTCCTCAGCAACTAATGCCATAGAAATGGATTCACATACCCTGTGGGTATGAATCTACAACCCAGGATTAGTTGAGATACTTTTAGAAAGGGTGGACTTTTGTAAATAAGTGTAAATTTTAAATTAATTTACGGTTGCTGACATCTTGAAGGACTTTTTTAAAGCTCCTGCTAAGGCTGCTTTGAGCTTGTTCAGGCAGGACCAGCACGTTGGGACAGGTATTTGTGGCTCATGTCCATGAAGTCTTGACCTGCCTACCTCCCAGGCTGCAAAGGACTGGCAGAAGGAAACATGCTGTGTAATGGCTGATGATGTGCAGGGGCCTCACTTCAGTCTGACTTGGAAGAAGTATTTTGTAATTAATGAAAACAAGATTTTTTTTATTGAGGCCAGAAACATGCACTGTATTTCTGTCACTCATAAACTAGTTTGTACATGTCAGGTGCATCATAATACTATTTTAGCCAGATTTGTTGAATTCTTTTTTGTTCTGAGGATCAGAGAACTCTGTTGGTTTTTTGAGGGTGTTTTAGAGAAGTAAATCCCAAATTTACCTGGGGTACCTGGAGTACTGCGTCCAGGTCTGGAGCCCTCAATACAGGGAGGGCATGGACCTGATGGAGCGGGTCCAGAGAAGGGCCAGAAAAATGATCAGGGGTTTGGAGTTCCTCTGCTACAAGGACAGGCTGAGGGAGCTAGGGTTGCTTAGCCTGGAAAAGAGGAGCCTCCAGGGAGACCTAAGGGGGCCAGGATCTAAGGCTCCAGTACCTGAAGGGATCCTACAAGAAGGCTGGAGTGGGACTGTTTACAGAGGCCTGTGGTGATGGGATAAGTGACAATGGTTTCAAAGTAAAGAAGAGCAGATTTAGATTGGATGCTAGGGACAATTTCTTTACCATGAGAATAGTGGAATGCTGGAACAGGGATGTGGTTGGGGCCCCATCTCTAGAGACATTCAAGGTGGGGCTTGAAAGGGCTCTGAGCAACCTGATCTAGCTAAGGATGCCCCTGTTGGCTGCAGAGAGGGCTGGATGAGATGACCTTTGGTGGTCCCTTCCAACACAAACCATTCTATAATTTTATGATTCTATATGGATCTATATCTGTATGCTATGATCACTGAAGTATCAGTGAAACTTAAAGATTAAAAAAAAGTTCTTTTGCAGCTGGACCTACAAATTAGCTTTCCATTCATCTTTAAAATAAGTGAGATGCATGCTAAAATTAGCTTCACTGTAAAACTTGACTGAAATTCTGAAACCTCACTCTCCAATGGTTAACAGAAGCCAAGGCAACTGACTGGTTTAGACTCGGCACCTTATTTTTAGACAGTCAGATTAAGGAGAAGTTAATCTCGCCCTCAGTCCCTACCTGGGTATATGATAAAAACAAAAAGATCTTTTGGACATGATAAACTTGACTTCAAACAGTTCCTACCTACCAAAATCCGAGAATCCTACTTGTTGAACCCTATCTCTTTTGTGCTCAGAAACTAAGAGCTATCCTCAGGTGACCTACTAGTAGCTAAAAAAAACTTCAGTAATGTTGCATATACATTTTATTTATTGAAAGGAAAGAATATTAGCTGTTGGTATTAATACTCTGCTTAGGAGGCCTTCAACTGAGAAAGTGCTCCAATGAGATTGACATTTTCCATGAGAAATTGGGACTACTTTCCTAAAATGCACCAGTGGTCTCCAAGTTATATTTGTGCTTGAGAGATAAGCCAAATGTCATTACTCTGTCCTGCAGTAGTCTGTATTTTTAGAAAAGATGAAATAACCAACATTTGCTTTTTTTACATCTGTGATATGAACCAATAACCCCATGAAATTGGATGAGCACTAACCTTCTGTGAAAAACGATTAGCCCTATGTTCTAAGATAAAAATAATAAAATATGAAAAAAATTTGAAGGACAAGCATTGCTCCTCCTGAACTGAGAATTAGATTTCTCTGTGGAATTGTTTATAAGATTTTTTTTTTCCCCCAGAAAAGTCTGAAGTAGCAAGTAACGCTATTTATTAAGATTTAATGAAATACATGGAGAAGCTTGAGTGTAGGATGCATTTCTCAAAAACAATGTGGGAGCTAAGATTTCTGTTCATGCCCTTCATCTTGATCTGCAAAAACTGTGTGAATGCATGCAAGGCAGAATTTGCCAGTGCTGCTATCAGGGAGACATTAAGCATGAAAGAACTTGTACTGAGCTCGATGCTTTACCAGGCATATGAGCTAGTTAATTTCCAGTCTTGCGAAGCTCACATAAAAACCCTGCTTTAAATATATTTCCAACTGAACTCAAAGCATAAGGGATATTTTCTTAAAACGATATTTTAACCCCAAATCCAATATTTGGTATGGACTGCATCTGAATTTTGTAAAGTAGAAGCTTGAAACATATCTTTACCTTCACGTGTATATTTCTATTTTTCTGATGTTACTTTGTCAACAGTGCATTTCCCTGGTTTTGCTATGTGCAACTTGAAAAAAGCAAAGACAGAAGCTTCAATGTCATGATTCTACCAATTTAGTCAGACTTACATGCACCTCCTTAAAGAAACTAAAGTGCAGAATTTCTGGGAAAATGATTAGAAAGAGACAAGAGCATTGTCAAAAATAGACGCATGGTTTTGAAGCTGAAATTCAGTTTCAGAATTGATGCAAGAATTTAAGTTTTTTTACATTTCACTGAACACTGACATAATTTGACAATTTTGCATATGCTTTAGGAGAAAGAAGACATTACAGGAAAAGAAAGACTCACCAATCTGTTTTTCATCAAGTGTTTGTTAGATTGACTATCTGCAAACAAAAGGCGGTTGCATAACTTAAGAGATATATAAAGGATGAGATGAGAGGGAAATGTAGTCAGCTCTCACGTAGACTGCAGAACATAGAAATCTTACTACCAAAAATTACATTTTAAGGGGAAAGAGAGGACTGGAAGTCCCTCTGGAAATCAGTAGTGTCACAAATTGAGAGAGTAACCCTGGCAGCCTCTTGGGGGAGTGTCAAACTTCCCTAGGATGTATCCTACCTCTGTATTCCAGAACAGAACCAAGGCAGTTGGATGCTGCCTGGTAGAGTGACAGAGATTTTCTCATCTCGCCTCTATGAGGGAAAGATGCTCTATATGCCTTTTGTTTAGAGACAAGGTGAAACAGTCTGATAGTATTCATCTCATCCAAATCTTTATAGATGTATGTGTCTGCATTTGTCCCAAATCCCAGGCACTCAAATATTCAGTTATCACCCTTTTTCCTTCAGCTGCACTGAATTCTTATCTCTACCTGAATATGTTTCTATTAAGTAAATTTATTTTTCCATATAGCCACTATTACTGGTATCATGACCCTGAAGAGAGTACTTGGAAACACAAATAAGATTAAAATTTAAATGAAGAAGCTGGGAGGGGAAGAAAAAAAAAAAAAGAAATGCTGCCATCCATCTATAAAACATAAAATTGTCTGAGGATGACAAAATAGGAGTACTTTGATAACAACCATCCTTTAGGAACTTATTCAGATGTTTCCAATAGGGCTCTGTTTATCCTTGAGTTTCAATTCTCTCAGGCTAAAAAAAAGGACAGTGAATGGGTTGCAGTGCTCCAGGCTGAAGGAGATTATAGGTGTTTTCCTTCACACAGAGAGCATAGATATAGGCAAAAGGGTTAAAGTTCTCATACAGCTACACAGGATTCACTTTCATAGAGTCAAAGGATTTTGTTTAATGATTAATATTCTTTTATTCTTAAATTAAATGTTTAATCCTGATTTGGGAACCTCTAAATGACCTTGAGGCAACAGAGGAAAACTACTAATGTATGTTTTAATAGTATTGGTAAAGACATAACTTTATATTATGCTTCACAGACTGCTATGCTTTGCTTTCCTGAATGGACTGTAGGGTTGTATACATTTTCCATTTAGTAAACCTACATCTATACAGGATACTCAGGAACTACACAGAGACATCCAAGACAAGTGTGTAAGAGTTAGCCTGGACTCCAGATGAGAACAATCTTGGCTTTGATGAACTCTGTCCATGACTGTATAGTCTGTTCCTCTCATTAACTTCAGTAGTACACTAACAACACTGAACATTTTGTGATATGGTAGTATTTATGAACATTCAAAGCTGGGTGAATGTGATGGAATATTGACATGGCCAAATCTTTGGTTTGGATATTCCTAGAACTTCCCATTTACATGAGCTCCCCTAGATGAACTGAATTATTGGTTATTAAACTGGAAAAAGCAGGTTTCATTGGAACACGAACTTTAAATGAGAGAAAATTGAAACATGGGCATAGTCATTATAAATAAAAGGTTTAGGAACAGTTCTTCCTTGAAATAATGTTCTTGCGTATGATCTTGGTTTGGACCAGTTCAGAGGCATTTTGGGCTGCAGCAAAATTTCCTTCTTTCTTTGTAGTCTTCTGCCACCTCTGCGGTCTGGTTGATCCACACTCCTTTCTCAGATTCATCCTTCCCTTTCCATTTGAGCTGAAGATTCTCAGGTCTTTGTTGTGATTATCTCCTTATTTTCTTTCCCCCTCTGTATCCGGCAGCTGAGATAAGTCTTGTCTTCACCTTTGCCTTTACAGAAAGGCTGATATCAGGAGAGATGAAGCACGAATATTCATTTCATGGAATTACAGAAATAACATGGGCACCCTATGCCAACACAACCTGACGCCTAAGGACTTGCCGTCGATTTCGTGAACCTGTCAGATGTTCTCTGCTAAGATCATATCCTCACTGTGAAGAGGGAGAACTGCACTATTGTTAGGCAAGAAAGCATGGAAACCACTGTAAATTATCTGACTTTCCAGCTCACACAGGGAAGATTTTCCTTTGGTACAGAATAATTGAAATGATCACCCTCTGTATAGCATAAAAATGCTATCAGAAAAATGAACACGAGAGTATGTCTGGATAGCCTAGAAAAGAGGCAAGCTTTACTACAATACTCTATTTCATTCACAAGATGATAGAGTGTATAGATCCACCAGCTTATTTGGCATTATTTGTTTCCATTAATAGCCTGAAAGCACCTGCTAGCCAAAAACACTTGGGATTTTACCATTCTACCTGACATGATAGTTATGAGAAGAAAACGTATTTCATTTCATGTGGATGAATTTCTGTGATTCAGAAGAGAACAGTAAAATGTATGTATGTAATTTGATTAGGAGGAAGAACAAAATGAAACAAATCATATTGCAGTCATTAATCAGAATCAAGTCCCTGCTGTGTGAGACACATTCTGAGCTGACATGGGAGATGTTATTACCTTACTACAAAGGGAAATTCACCTCTGTGTAGAAAGTTACAGGTTTATATATCACCTAAAGCCCACATAAATCCATCAGTTTTATATGGGCTTTCAAAACACGATGACACCTTTTTCCATAAAGAAAGGAAGATGACACAGAAGGAAATATACTTCTGCTGCTTTTTTAAAGCTGAATTTTACTTTAATCACCTACAAGACTTAGAACAAGTTTATGTACTTAAGTGCCATTTATGAAGTTCAGTGTGGCAGTAATAACTGAAATTTTATCACCTTATCTATGCTAAGGTTCTTAAGATGAATGCAAGTCGTTCTTCTGAAAGTTTGATTGCTCTCTCTGAAATAAATGTAAGGAACCATTTATGAGCTGAGATACACCTAAATCCTGGTGTTTGAATGAGTACACTGTGCTAGCTAAAAAGCAAACCGGTTTGAACAAACAGCAAATACCTCAGCTTCCAACATAAACAAGAGGTCTGTAAAATGTCTGATTTCCAATGTTTTCATGCCATAAAAATGAATATGATCATCTACCTTTAGACTGTAAAATCAGTTATTCTAGACCCAGCACCTTCATAAAATTCATGGCTTGAATAATGTAGGGCAGAATTAGTTGGAGGGTTTCTTGCAATGCAACATCATGATATAAGTCTCTCACACTGAGTTTCATATCTGTGCCACAAACCAAAGAAAGATACACAGAAATGACTGAAAGGCAACATTAAATTAATATTTCTGCCTCCATGAATATGCAACTTACATTTACATAGAGAGTAACACGAGAAAGAATGAGTATAAAAATGAGCAACTTTCAGATATGTTCTGTGAGAAATCTGAAACTGCCCAAGTATCCTCAGGTCAACTGCTTTTAAATCAGTGGTAAAAAAAAAAAATGTGTTCTGGAACAAGTACTGTGGGAAAACTCAAGTCTGGGAACAAGTATAAGCACCAAAATTTCACATGGAGGAAAGCTAGTTTTTAAGCCATCCTACTCTAAGAGGCAAAAGTGTGAACTGTTCAGAGCTTTTCAGAGCTGTGAAATGCTCAGTCTAACCTGAGGTAGGTAAACTAGCAGAATGAAAATGAGGGGAGCAAAGAGAAATGAGCAACATAGTTTCCATGTGACTTAGCAATTTGTCACTTGTGTCTCAGTAACTTTTATGATTCATGGGTAAAGAATACCAAATAACACTGCATACAGTACAATCTTACCCACAGAAGCTTTGGGGTGAACAACTTACAAGCTATGCAAACATTCCAAAAAAATAATGTGTCAGTAAAGGCTTTATAAATTTGCATAGTTTTTTTTGTTCATGTGGGACACATAACTTCCAAATGGTTTATAGATGGATACCTTTTGGGTTTATAGATAGATACTTTGGGTTTACAGATAGATGCTTTGTTTGTTTATTTCTTTGGTGTTGTTTGAGGGGGTTTTCTGTGGGTTTCGTTGTTGTTGTTCTTTTGACTTTTTTTGTATTTTCATCTTTATTATTTCCTTTACTTGCCATAAGCCTACCTTTTCATAGCTTTGAGGGACTTCCAAACATTGTAACTGACTTAAAATACTTTTGTATTGAACACTTACAACTCATGACTTCAACATTTTGAAATCTTGGTTTCTTCAAGAAGTAGAATGTTCCAAGTCACTCTGAGAAGATGAAAGTGCATATTCTAGTGACATAAAATGTCCTGACTTTCCTTGCACCTCTGGAAGATTTAAAAACTGACATAGATCCATTCAAAGAGGAACATTATTTTAAAATAAATTGCTATGTCATTTAAAAGATACTACACTGAAGTAGAGCCCAGTGAGTAGTGATAGTCACAAAATTTTGTGATTGTGATTTACTTTCAAAACAGGGAGCAAATAATGTTTCAGAGTTTATGTTTGACTCATTGTGGAAAATCTTTCTAGTGTGTTAGCCTAGGTGCAATGAATTTGCTCACCTCTGAATATTCAATCAGAAAGATGAACCTAGGAATCATCTGTGTCCATAAAGCATTTATCACAACATCCTCTGGAATGTGAATATGGAACACTGTTAATTGCATGGACAAATGTCTAAGATTGAGGAATATAAACTCCACAATTACAAAGTCATCAGACTTTTTATTTTTTTTTTAAACAAAAGAATATATTGTTGTTGCCCTTATTGCTATTACAAATTCTTAAAATGTATGTTTTCAAGCTTTTCTCTGGAACTTTGAGGACTAGCAAGTTATTAGCACATATATCTCAAAGTTTGGCAAGACTTGCATCCAGGAATGAAAGTCAAGAGGAGAGTTGAGGTTCTCTTGCAGTACACTGATTTGTACAGGTAGAATTTTAGAAAAGTAGGAAAGATAATGGCATAAAATGGTGAGTTCTTGAAGCTACAGATGTTTCACCTTTTCAGAATGCAACATGAGATTCATTCTGAATCACTAAATAAGCTACTATATGCTATAGACAGAAGTTACTAGCAACACAACAAACTATGTTCTTTTAAAACAAAGTTTATACTGAAATACTCACAAGAAACTAGAACACAAAATATATTAAGACATGAACATCAAACTAGTTTCACATAGCACATCAGAGAAGTTGCTAGCAGCACTTCATAAATTAAATGTTGGCCTTTAGCATTTATTTTGCATGTTATTACCAGACTTTGTAAAATGAGATATAACATTTTCATTAAAAAAAAAAAAAGAAAGAAAAAATTAGATAGGCTATAAAAGAAGGAGCAAATAGTGAACAGCTACCACAAACCTGAAAAAAAATGCTTAGTAGCATAAAACCAAACCAAACCAAAACAAAAACCCCAAAACCAAGAAACAAAAAACAAACAACAAAAAAAACCAACAAAAAAAAAAAGAGCCACCATTAAAAAGTGATATTAAATCAGACAAACACTGCTGTGCAGTCTCAGGTATTCAGTAAACATCCAAACAAACCTATTTTAAAGTTTCTGTTTGCTTCTTCATACCTTTGTCATACATCTAAAACCAGAAGAGTAGCCTTTTTCTTACAACATATTATTATAAGTATCTAAGTACTATACATGGTGCATATATTATATAAAAGATAATTTAATAAGATTCAAGGTGGTAGATTTAAAAAAAAACTTTTTTTAAGTCTTTTAATATTAATGTTTGGTTGTTGTTTGGGTTTTTTCCCCCAAACTCATGACTCATAAATTGCAAAGATACTGCAATATTACTTGAATGCAAAGAGGCTCTATACATGTAATAAGGGCATATTTACAGAGTTAAGGGCAGGAGTCACAGAGTTCAAATCACTCTCATGCACCTCCAGGAAGCCTCTGGCTCCCAGGTTGTGCAGCCCTGTCACCGTGGGGTTGTGGTCCGATTGTTCTTCCTAAGAGTATGGACTTACTCTTGTTCTAATTCAGGTCTGCAGCTTCAGTACAGATTGACATTCTGAGGCCCTGCTGGAGCCCTGAAAATGCTCACAGACAGAGCTAGAAGATTATTCATAAAACAGTATTCAGCTGTCTCAGTTCAGTCTCCTTAAGCCTTCTTTATAGGCAGTGGAGACTGATGGGCCTTTTGAGGGAGTCATGAAAAACAGGAACCTAATTTAGATTTTCTAAATTACACCGTGGATGCTCCACCCAAGTTACACAGTAACTTGCTTCTTGTTAAGTAATTTTTCATGTAGGTAAGCCACAGTCAGAGCCACAGTCACTTCAAGACATGCTCTCAGTTCTAGTCTAACAATGCGGTCTTGTTTTTCAACAAGCCTAAAGATACTCTGAAAGCCCTTACACATTAAACACAGCACTTGTCAGCCTTTAAATATCTAAGAAATTAACTCTGTGGCAGTTGCTGGGGCTCAGAAGAAAACCTAGCAAGTTGCCTTCCAGAGGAAAGATTGGTAGCACTCCCTCCTCTTCAGCAAAGGTTCCAATTCCAGTGCTTCCACATTTCAGCTTCATCTCTTCCAAACCAAACCAATTTCTTTCTGGTGATTGAAATTTCTGCTTGTCAAAAAACTTTTCAGCCTACAGGACATAATGATCTGTGGGCAGACACAAACTTGCTCTGAGCTGACCCAAAATCCTGTGATCAAGACTGGCACAAATGCTAACTTGATTTAGTGGAATTGAGCCTCTTTTTGATTCTGCACCTCTGGCACAATTAATTTGTGACTCGGATCACCTTCCCAGAGAAAAATGAGAGCTGACACTATTATCTCTCTCTTCCATGTGGGAATGGTTTAGAGTTACTGAAGTTAAAAACAGCATCCTAAACTGCACACAGCAACTTGCAAATAATGCAAACTGCAGAGCACTGGTGCAGCTGAGAGCTGCGAGACACAGAACTTATTGAGCAAAGAAGCACATTCTGCATTAGCTCCATGATTAATTGAACTAAACCTCCAGAGAGGTTTCCAACATGCACTGTCTGCCACATGGGGTGGTTTAACTCAAAGAGATATCTTGCAGGTAGATTGTGAATGTGATAATTTATTGAAATGAGACTGAAAGTCAAAGTAGTACAGATAAAATATGATAACAGTACCACGACCTTGTATTTTAGTGGCTAAAAAATGTTAACTGCTGAAATTAAGACCATTTACACTGGGAATTGTTTAGGAAAATCATGGCTCAGGCTGCTATAGTATAGAAAGTTGCCTTAGCCAGAAAATGCATTGAAATAATCTTACAGGCCAAAGTTATTCTCCTTTCTGCACCTCAGGAAAGTTTGTGATTGCCATTTGCTTTCTGCACTGATACTGAAATAGATGTAGTTGTCATTGTGTCAATATATGCACAGAGAGCATAAAGTAAAAATACAATTCCTAGAATTTTGTGCAAGTCAAAATGAGATTTACACCAAAGAAAAGCAGTTCTGTAAGTACTTACCAAGCACCACAGCTGCTTTATTGAGGGCTTCAGAGACTCTTGTGTTGCTCAAGATTGCTGTGGAGATGCTCATCCTTGTAATGAATTTCAGTCATAGAAAATAAGTCCTCAGTTTAGTGTTTGTTACACAAAAGACTAACTCATCAAATCATCTCCAAGCACCAGCAGTAGGGTAAGCAGGATACATTTAAAAAGAGAGATTTAATACAATCAAATTCTGAGGAATTTGTCATCTGATTTGGAGCACCAGAGAAACTGAAGAAAAAAAATTTGGCATGGAGATAGGTAGGAGACATAGGAGTGAGAGCCAAATAAGACAAATGCACTTGGAAAACTGAATTGGAAGTCAAACAAATGTAATGGTCCAGTCCGTGGCTGCTCTCAGTTTCTCTTAAAGTGAATGAAACTACAAATTGAAAATGTAGAAGAAAAAATCAAAGGAGAATTTAAAAAAAAAGAAAAGAAAATTTAAAAAAAAAAAGAAAGAAGAAAAGTATCTGAGCAGAAAGATTAAGTGTTGAAAAGTGAAATAGTTGAGCTAAGTAGTCCACATGGACTGACACTTCAAAAGATGAAACGGGCAGAAAAAGGAGTATTTTAAAGATTATATCCATTGGCATGGCCCTGAATAATCTCCCTCCCAACAATGGGACTCTTTCTACTCATTTCAGTGCACTGGACTTTAAAAATGAGAGAAGTAGAAAATATCTCTAATGGAAGTGCACTACTTTAATTAGCTATAAGCACTTTTGGTGTAGTTTGGTCATAGCACATCAAACAGCCAGGCCATTTCAGACTTTTTACCCTGTAAGTAGCATCTCCAGTTATAAAGTGTCAATTAACAACTTGCTTGTGAGAATCTGTTCATCTGTCTAGGAGTATTTTGCCAAACGTACACATGGATAAATTAGCCCTTTATAGACACGTGAATGAAGGTTACTGTCTGAAGTCAGAGAACTAGGATAATAAACAAAAACGTTCCAAAGATGCTAAGTTATGCATTTCAAAGATGGAGCAGAGGAGGAAGTAATAAGAAACAATGGTCAATATGTCAAATTGTCAATATGACAATTTTTTTGTGCCTATGTCTGTACGGTGTATGCATTGTATAGTTACATATATATATACATGAAAGGCTGTGTACAGTTACACACATATATATATATATATATATATATATATATACGTAAATAT